>OVAU01004089.1:0-10440 GCA_900406315.1 Biscutella laevigata subsp. laevigata | reverse complement strand
CCTAAAAACCAAACACATCACTCCTCCTTCGGCCTGAATGCCCAACTTCATCTTCATCTCCTGTTTTGACCTTTGAGACACTTTATCCCCAAAAGAGATAGAGGACTTTGTATGATTTATTCTCTGCCCCGTCGCCTCGCTATATTGCTACATAATTGCTAGGAAAGCTGTTCCTTGGCTCTGGTTGGCCTTGAACACAAAGATGATGTCATCAGCGAATAACAAATGTGATATCGAAGGTCCATCTTTAGAAAACCGCAGTCCGGTAATTAAGCCCTGCCTCTCTGCTCTTCCCAGGAAATGCGTTAAACCCTCTATACACAAAACAAAGAGAAACGGCGATAAAGGGTCACTCTGTCTCAAACCACGCTGCGGCTTAATCATCCCAAAGGGTTGGTTGTTCATTAATACCGAATAGGCCACCGATGTTACACAGAACATCACCCACTTTACCCATCTTCCATCAAAGCCTAAAGCCAACAATAGGGCCCTCAAATATTCCCACTCAACCCTGTCGTAAGCTTTCGACATATCCGACTTCACCACAATAAACTTAGTTTATATCTTCGGATGAGCCTTTAACGCATGTACTACCTCATGAGCAATAGTAATGTTATCAGAGATCAGCCGCTGAGCCACAAAAGAAGACTGATAAGGCGACACTATATCCTCCAGCCAGGGTTGCAATCTACGCACCATAATCTTTGAGATAATCTTATACATGACCGAGCATAAACTGATCGGGCGCATGTCACACATTTCAGAAGGGTTGACAACCTTAGGAATCAAACAAAGGTGAGTATAGTTCTAATATATCAAGAATTCTTTAGTCTAAAAAAACCTTTGAATCTCTATAACCAGTTGAAGTTTAATTTCCTCCCAAAATTGCTGGAAAAAATATCCCGACATACCGTTTGCCCTTAGAGCACTGGTCGGCTTGATTGAGAAGGTTGCATCCTTAATCTCATCATAAGTCACTTGTTTCGTCAGAGCCTCATTCATTTCAGGGGTTACCTTAGCTTGGAAATCCCGAAAGATCTCATTGAAATCGCTAGGATTTGTAGAGGTAAACAAATCTTGAAAATAGCATACTGCCACTTCACCCTTAGCCGCCTCTTATCTCTGTTCAAAACCCCTACTATCCTTGAGCTTCTCCACATAATTTCGATTCCTATTCGCCTTGACTGAATCATGGAAATACCTTGTGTTTTGATCTCCTAGTCTTAACCACTTTGCTCGACACTTCTGTTTCCAAAACAGCTCTTCCTCCTTAAACAACCCAGACAACTGCTTTTTGAGGACAGTGTAAGCTTACTTGGGTATACACTTGATTCCTCAGTATCAAGGGCCTGTTTGATTCTACTGGTTTCTTATCCTGAGTTAGTCCTATTAGACCTCTTCCACCCTTCTTTCATTCCACACAGTCTTAACAATTCTGCGCACCTCAAGCTTAAAAAAGAACCTTTTATCGAATCTGAAACAACCTTTATACACCTCTTGCGAAGATATCAACTTAACTAACACAGGTCTATGGTGTGAACCTTGATTTTCAAGAAACCTTTGGCTTGACAAAGGGAAGACATCATTCCAAGCATTATTTGCAAAGCACCTATCCAATCTACTCTGAACCCAATGTTTACCTCTTTTTCCACCCCATGTAAACTGATTTCCTGTGCTTTGTAGTTCAGCCATCTCACAAATCTCAATCATATTTCCAAAATCAGCAAAAGAGCTTTCTTGGAGACGAACTCCACCAATTTTTTCCCCGTTGTGGAGGATCGCATTGAAATCCCCCATCATTCCCCAAGGCTGTTTTCTGGAGAAACTGATTCTAA
Organism: Biscutella laevigata subsp. laevigata; assembly: GCA_900406315.1. Taxonomy (NCBI): domain Eukaryota; kingdom Viridiplantae; phylum Streptophyta; class Magnoliopsida; order Brassicales; family Brassicaceae; genus Biscutella; species Biscutella laevigata. The sequence goes on along the minus strand of OVAU01004089.1, from coordinate 8,605 downwards.
TCAACCTTTCCCACACTCTAGCTCTATTGCAAACCAACAGATCTCCATATATACAAGAAAGAAAAAACACAACATCACCCATGCAAACCTTCAAGTCAATGATGTTCTTATCTGAAGCCAAAATATCAATATTTACCGATTTCTTCCAAAAGATAGCTAAACCTCCACTGTTCCCAACGGGCTCCACTGTACATAGATAGTCATACCATAACCACACCTTCAAATCTTCCAAAACATCTCTTCCATTCATGGTTTCCATCAAAAAAACAATCTCAGGGAAAAAGGAGTTCCTAAACTCCCTGAGTCTAAGAACTACCAGGTCAAACCTACCACCCAAACCCTGGCAGTTCCAACCGAGGATACTCATATCTGGTTGAGCGGTCCCCCTTCAGAGACCACTCCTTTCTCAACCCTTTTAGATGCGCTTGAAGAGACCAAACTCTCTCCTTCTGCCTTTCTCTTGAAGTACTTCTTCTCTACCCCTTCCCGACCTGGTTGCCTTGGATTATTAGCTTGAGCATTTTTGTTCATCCTCATATTCTTCCCTGGTCTCTTTCTTATCTTTACAAAGCGCTTGCCTATCCCGGAAGAAACTGGCTGGTTTGCACCACAGTTATAACCCGTTGGATTAGACAGCGGCGTATGCCTAAGAGATCCCAGTTTCGTAACATCCACAGTCTCATCTTCTCTCTCTATAGCTGCCATAAATTGGTCCATGATATTTGATCTTATCGCAGCCCCATAAACATCTTCGCCTCTGCTTTTTTTTCTGGGCCCTTTCTCCTCCATCTCTTGTTCATCATACCCATATACGATCCCTTTTCCTTTTCCACAGTTTTTGTCAACCAATGGCAGCGGTTCTAACCTCAAAACCCTCTTAGCAGCAATCGGGTCTTCTTGAGCTTCCTTCACTGAGGACTTAACCCGTTCTTCTCTGATCAATCTCTCTGAATCATTTGCCGTAAGCAAGTATTATCTCATTCCCCGTAGAACCTCTTCAACAATCTTAGGCCTCCCCGTAATAGGGTCCCTTGCCACTTGATCCTCTCTAAGCACTCCAAACAGAGGGTCATCTTCGGTCAAGACTTTCTCATTTCCAAAAGGTCCTCTGACCACCTCTCCTCTTTGTTGAACACTCCCCCTCTCTGTTTCCGAAGGAAAAGAGGGCATTCAGGTTCCTCATGAGTGAGCATTTGACAGTAGAAACATCTCTTTTGTACTCTCTCCCAAGCAAGAAGAAGCGTCACCTTCTCTACCCATGGGATTGTTATTTCTTGGATTTTCGCAGCGGCATCTACACATCCATCTTCATTTTAAACCGCACAAAATCATCTTGGTCTGGCTTCGACTCATCAAACTGAACCACTAGCACTCTCCCAATTAGCTCCCCCAAAATAGTCAAAGCCTTGATATTATAATAGTTCACCGGAATGTTCCTCATTTGCATCCACACCTCTATGAAATTTAGATAATTAGGAGGTGGCTTCTCAACCCAACTATCCATTACTAGAGCCCATTCATTAAACGTTTGAACACCTTTCTCCAGAATCTCCTTCAAATCGTGTTCATCTCTGAAAATAAACTGAAATCTCTCCTTGGACAAAGCTACTCCACGGACCCTATCCAATTTATGCCACTTTCTTGGCATTCCTCTAATAACATCACTCACTTTCTATTTGTTAGGATTTAGGACTCTCCCTATAATGCTAAGCTTGTTTTTCTCTGTTGAAACTAACCCAGGCAAGTCAGACATTTCAAAAGGTTCGTCTTCCTCTTCTATGCACATTTCCAGCATCGCTTTATCTAGAGAAGATGACATATCTCCAACTTAGATTCACCACCCGACTTTGACTACTAGCACACTCCACTAAAACCAATAACACACCTTCGATCGCTTCCACTTCTTTTGTTTTGTCGCACTTACAATCGTCCCTCTGTTCTTCAAACCCTAAAAACTAGCTTTCAAAGACACGCGAGCCACACGATGGATTTAGATATTTTATCAGAGCAGATCGTGACCGTAGGNAAAGGCGTGTTTGTTAATATCACACCAAAGCCTCTAGTGGGATGAGAGGGTCCTAAACACAAAAGAGTGCACTTCCGTCAATTTTTAGTTCCCGATCTCGCCACCTATATTTTTCTTGATATTTTCATTTAATTTTATTTTTAATATAATTTAATTTTATTTTGATTTAATTTTAGTTTTTATTTTATTTTTAAATTTTTTTATTTATAAAAAATATCTTAATATAAATTAAATTTTGATTTTATTTTTATTTTTATTTAAATATAAATTTTAATTTTGTTTTATTTAATTTTTAAATATAAATGTAATTTATTTTTAGTGTAATTTTAATTTTATTTCAATTTCTATTTTTAATTTAAATTTTAAATTTTTTTTTAGTTTCATTAATAATTTTATTTTACTTTTAATTTTAATATGAATTTAAATTTTACATTTTATTTTTATATTAATACAATATTTAATTATATTTTTTAAAAATTTATTTTAAATTTTAATATTAATAATAATTTTAATTTTCCATTTTAGTATTAATTTTAATATTCATTTAATTTATTTTTAGTTAAAAATTTAGTTTTTATTTTGGTTCCAATTTTTATTTTTATTTTATTTTTCATTTTAGTTTTATTCAAATTTGAATTTTATTTAATTTAAAATTTATTTAATTTAATATTAGTTTTTATTTAATATTAATTTTAATTTTAATTCTAATAAATATGAAAGAATCGATGGGTTTGTATGTTTGGCAGCCGCTAGCGATAGCGACTAGCGATCAATCGCTGATTCTAAAAATGAATCGCTCATTTTTTCAGCGAATCGAAAGTTCGATCTCTGATTGCTAGCGATAGCCAAATAAACATGAATCTATCGCTATCGTTGATCACTAGCGACTACTAAACGAACGTAACCGTACCCTAAGTAGACAAGATGAACCAAAAAGTCAGTCTTCTTTACATCCCCTCTTGCTCTCTAATAAAGTAGAATTTTTAATCAAAATTCTACTTTTCGACGGTTTTCTTTGTTTCTTAAATTTTATTCATTTTATTTGCGAATTTGAATTCCACATAAAAAAACTTCAATGTATTTCATCAGGCGATTTTAATCGTGTTTCTTTTCTCTTTTCAGAAGTCTCAATTTTCGACAAAGTTTTCTTCTGTCGGTGTTTTCCATCACGTTTGTTGTTTGACAATATAATCTATTCGGTTAATTTTACTAAAAACGAATCAATTTTCCAATTAGAAATTTGGAAACCTAAATCTCCATGGTTAGAGGAAACCGGTTAATGGAAAAGCATAAGAGATTAGAAAAGGGGAAAAAGAGGTTTACGTTTCCACAAATGGAAGTCTCCCCGAAGATAAGATGCATTTATAGCTATGATCTACGTTTTGATAAAAGAAACGAAAAAGTTTGAAGATGAAGACATGGACAGGTTTTGTAGATCACCCAAGGAACCAGAAAACCCGTATTTTGGTCGCGGGTCCATCATGTATGTTCATCAAAGTTGTCTTCTTCTTTGGTTGAATTGTCGCAGGTATAAGAAATTTGAGAGTTGTTTATGGATGTATTGGAAGTTCACTATTGTTGGTTATGATTCAATCTTATCAATATGGTTTTCATAGATATGAAGCTAGTAAGTGAAGGACAAGAGTGTCTTTTACAAAAGATGAGGGTTTTGGAGCTAAAAAGGGTTTCACTTGTATCTCCAAAGTATGAGAAAAAAGGAGTGGAGATAGAACCATTATTTGGAGAGGTCCAAGAGAAGAGAGTGAGTCAAGTTGATTGAGAAAGACTCATCAAGAGAGTGAGATAGGGATTGATTGATCAAGAGAGGAACTAGTGAGTTGGGGTAGAGTGGTGTTTTCTCTACAAGTCTCTTGTTTTCATTTCCCTTGTAATCTCCTCTTCTTCCTCTTCCTGTTCTGTTTCTATCCGAATAGTTGTAACCTTGGTTATTCATAATGGAAAGGCTGAGGGACCTTCTTCCCTCCCCTGAAACGTAGCCACAATGGTGAACTCAGGGTCAACAAAAATCTCTGTGCATTTATTTGCTTTATGTTCATTTGATGTTCTGTGATTAAGTCTCTTCAGGCGTTCTTAGGGAGTTGATTTGGTCTGAGGAAGTTTCTGCTTTGAGGTGACCAGATCTGCACAAAATTTTATCAGAGCCTAGGGTTCTTGAAGAGAGGTTGAAGCTGGGTGAATCAGTCACTAGATCTGTAGAGAGGTTTCAAGCTCTGGTGAAGAATCTACAGAAAGTTTCAGTCTTGGTAAAATGTGCTGAACTTTGTAGATCTGCAAGAAAGCTTCAAACTTTGTGAAGAATTTGTAGTAAAGTCTCATTCTTTGTAAGAAGAACTGAACTTGGTCGATCTGCAAGAAAGTTTCAAGCTTTGGGAAGAATCATCAGCTGAAAGTTTCATACTTTGTAAAGTTCTGAACTTTGGACAGCAGGGATGTTCAAAGCTTGGTGAAGAAACTGCAGAAAATTTCAGACTTTGTAACAAGTTCTGATGTGTCGAAGTCAGATCAAGCTCGGATGAAGATGCAGAGTTGTAGTCAAGGCAGATGGTGCAGATGGCGTTTCACCAAAAATCTCTTAAGTTGTATCAAAGAGAGGTAATTTCGTTGTGATACAGAAGTTGCAGACATTGGGAACAAGTTAGAAGCAGAAGAATCAGAGGTTGTTTCAGCAAGTTTTCACTTGTTAACATCACGAAAGCAAGGGTAAAACCGAAAGGTTTATGGGTTATAGGTTGTGTGATGTGTTGAGCTGAAAGAAAAATGGCAGAGGTTGTTGTCGGTTGTTCTTGGTTGAAGACGCCGAAACTGGTCTCTCGGTTGCAGGCGACGGTTCTCTGTTGATGTCGTCTCAGTTGGATGAAGAAGTATTTCTTGGAGCAGTTTCAAGCCATGGATATCTGAGTTTATTGATCCGGATAATCCGCAGGTTATTTTCAACTGTCTGAGAGTGTTGCATCAAAGTGATGATGCTGAGAAATCAACACAAGGAAAAGATGTTTCTGGAACTGAAGTAAGAGCATGTGATTGTTCTTAGCAAGCATTTGTAAAGTCAGCTTAGGGTGTTGCGTGGTGAAAGATTTCAGGGTTAAAGGAGATCTGTTTTTGCTTCATCAAAGCTGTGAAGTCTCAAAATCAGAAGGAGAATTGGTCTTATTCCGGTGCAATTCTCAAGGCATCTATGTTGGTTAGATATGAAGTTGTTTCAAGGCTGCTCAAGATCTACATATGTCAAGGGAATCGAACTATTGTGAATACAAAATGTCACGGGATATCCTGCAAAGGATTAGTCAAGACTGCATTGGTTTTGAAGCTGTTTGCTCTGGTGCAGATCAGTTTGTGACATTTGGTGTTCAAGGGTTTTCTGAAGCTTGTGCCAAGGATAACACACATCGGAGTCTCATGAATATGGGACGCCTTAGGAGTGAGAATTATGTGTGTTGATGGCTGGTTTCTTATCTTCAGGAAAGGTTTATGATTCAAGATGACAGGATGTGCAGATGAGTATGAAACATGTTTTTTAAGGTTTTGAGCAGATGGTTGCAGGATCAGCTTCAATAAGGGTGTTGTGAGGTAGATTCTACTGAATATATGAAGCTCAAAGATCAATGATCAAGGCATAAAGGAGATCGTTGTAGAGCTTGCATCAGCAAAGGTCTAGTCCATACAAGTGGATGAAGATTCCTAGACAGTTTAAAGCAGCACGTGTGTGCTTAGACTTTTGTCTGCTCTGTTTCAAACAGAGGGGAGTTTCTCTGTTAAGGGAACTTCAACAACTAGTGTTTGCTCAGGGTTTGGTCGGCTGAATTGAAGCAGATTGTGAAGTTGTCTTCAAGTGTTGTTTATCAAGAGGTTTTATTTGATAAAACTGATAAGGAAAAATCAGTGGTGAAGACTCAGTCTACACTTCATAGATGAAGATATAATCTTGTTAGAGAGGAGATGAAGACTCAAGGTGCTAAAATCTGCTAAGAATTCATCAAGGTCTGCATGACATGATGATTAAGACAACTATGAGGTCAAGTTGATTATAAGTAGCAGTTCAAATTGGTTATCATCAAGATGGAGTTTTTGGGTGATGGATATCAAGATGATTGTCCTGCTTAAACTGGTTCAAGAATGAAAATTGGGGAGCTGGTTGTTAATCAAGAACTCATGGGTTGGTCTTGGAAGGTTTCAGAAGAAGATCTGAGACGAGAGCAGAAGGTTAAGCATCGGTTAAGAAATCAGAAAGTTTTGATGGGTGAGTCGGGTTGTCTCTGAAGCTACAACAAGTTATAAGTAATCAAGTTTTCAGTTTGGCTAAGAGAAGTCAGCGTAGTATCAGCTTGGTTACAAGGCTGATTTGAGAGCTTCAGTCGACGTAAATTGAAGTGAAGTTGTATTGGTTAAGGCGTTGGGATTTCTGGAGGTTATTTTCTCAGGTGGAGCATTTGATATTTCAGGGATTGTATTTATTTCTAGGTGGAACTTATTGATCAGAAGTTTGATGGGTTGATCTCAAGTCTGAATAAGTGTTTTCAGAGGTGTGTTTTAGAGTCTAAATATTTTGTATGTGAAAGGTATCTCAGTTAGCATTGGTCTTATGTGTTTGTTGTGTGTCGAAAGTCCTCCTAAATTTGGGTGTTAGGCGGTGTGTCCTGTCTTCGTTGAAGCAGCGGAACACAACAACGAGTTTTTGTTGGATTTGCTGCAGAATAGATCAATGGAGTTTTGATTTCGGGTCTGAGGAAAGATTGGTGGAGATCAGTCTAAGGTTTCACATTCAAAGAATGCAAAAGTCTTCAAGAAAGGAGATCACAAGTCTGATTGATTCGTGGCAAGATGCAAGGAGTTATGAGAACTCAGTTGCTGCAACAGATGTATCTGTGTGACTGAGATTTGGATGATATTGAAGTGATTAGAGGCGAAATGCAGGTTATGCTAGTCTCTGGTTCTTACACTTCTAAGTGAGAGTTAAGCTGATGTACATCAGGCAGGAGGCTCATCATCCCAAGGTTGTCACTTGCATCGGTTCTAGAAAGGACAAAGTACAGGGAATTCAAAGTGCAGTTGTGAGGCAGTGTATCAAAAGTTATTGCTGCTGATTAGGCATAAAGAGTGCTGGTATAATCTTCTCAGGGGACAATATCTGACTTGATTACTGGGTGAATGACATCAAGATTAAAAGCATAGCTGAAGAGATGTCTGAGCAATGAGTTGTCTTGGTTCGAGTCGAGAAGATGTATGTTGCTGGCACCAAAAGCGTATTGGTGAAGTTTTGCTCATAGGCAAGTGTGGTTGCAAGGTTGGATGCAGCTGGAACACATCATGAGTCCAGTTCTGATGTGTGTTGCAAAGGAAGTGTCTCAAGAGTATTCTCAAGTGATGAGAATCAGAGACGTGATTTAAAGAGTACAAGCAGTGTGTCTCAAGCTACTGGTACTGAGACATGGTTTTTGTCTGAAGGTCGTCACAACCAGGTGGAGTTGTTGGACGTGATCTGTTGGAATCATCAGCTGGTGAAGTTGAGTTAAGAGCTGATTTTGATTAAACAGGAGGTTGAATCAGGAGTTGATTCATGGTGGAAACGAGTATGTTTCTGAGTTTTCTGCAAATGATTCAAGGAAAGGTTTGATTCCAAACTCAGTGCACATAAGGTGAATCAAATGGTCGACAAGAGAGAATCAAGTTTTGTGCAGAATGTTCTGAAGTTGAGACGCCAGTTGCTGCTACAGGTGTTTTGACATCAAGGGTCAAGGAAGAACCTGTGTGACTAGAAGTGAGATGATAAGCTGGTTTATTCCGGTAAAGGAGTATGCTTATGGACATCTCAAGTATTTTGGCAAGTATAAACTAGTTTCTGAGTGGTTTATCTCAGGTTTCAAGACTGTCAGCTGATTAAAGAGCATCAATGGAGAATTAAGCTTAGTATGGATGTTACTGAAGTTGGGGGGTACATTTCTGGTGATAGGAATGGCGTGATGGCTCAGGTCTTGAACAATGACTCAAGTGAAGACATTGTATGTGTCGAGATTTACTGCATGGTTTAGTGCAGGGTTTTTGCATGGTTTGGTGCAGAGGTTTACTGCATGGTTTAGTGCAGGGTTTTCTGCATGGTTTGGTGCAGAGGTTTACTACATGGTTTAGTGCAGGGTTTTCTGCGTGGTTTAATGCAGAGGTTCGCTGCATGGTTTTTTGTGCAGGCTGCATGGTTTTGTGCAGGATGTTGATGTTTGATCAACATGCGTTTGTGTTGTGTAAGTGACACTTATGCAAGTTATTAAGATCGGTTTGCCAAGGCTAAAGTTGTGGTTTTTCAAGGTTGTATGGAAAATCACAGAGAAGACTTCAAGCTTGAATCAAGGTGGAGATTGTTGGTTATGATTCAATCTTATCAATATGGCCTTGATGGATATTAAGCTAGTAAGTGAAGGGCAAGAGTGTCTTTTACAAAAGATGATGGTTTTTGAGCTAAAGAGGGTTTCACCTTGTAGCCTCCAAAGTATGAGAAAAAAGGAGTGGAGATAGAACCATCATTTGAAGAGGTTCAAGAGAAGAGAGTGAGTCAAGTTGATTGAGAAA
>OVAU01004088.1:0-10441 GCA_900406315.1 Biscutella laevigata subsp. laevigata | reverse complement strand
AATCCACTGACCTCTTTAACAACCACCGAGCCAATAATATCAGGTTTATATATATATATATATATATATATATTAATTGAGAACCCACTTTACACAGATGTCATTCACAGAATAAATTATGAAATTTATATTCATTTTTCGAGATTTTAAGATATTCCAAATTCTAGCAATATTTTAATTAATTATACATTACTTAAATCCATAAATAAATTTAAAATCAAACATTAAATCACATATAACTTAGAATTATATACTATTATTTTATATATATCTAAAGTATAAATTATTTATATTAGTTACAAAATAAAAATCAACACGAACACTTTTGAATGGATAAAACTCTAATATTTTATCATAATACATTAAAATTCAATAAGAATCTTCTAAATTTATTGAAATAAAAATACATTACAAATTCTAATCCAATAAAATCTCCAAATCTTTTAGGGTTAACCATCCCTTAAGTTTTTGTTGGCAAAAAAATAATAAAGAAGCTAAGTTTATTTTTAATTTTGGGTTTTACTTTTACCTACCCAACTACAACTCGACTGGCTCCTAATCACGAATCACTATGCGACTAGAGTAACAGGCTAGACGTATTCTCGCTAACAGTAGCAGGATTCGTTTCTTCTGCTCGACCACACACGGAATCATATCGTCTCCGGCAACGAACCTAACTATCCAGAGTCTGATACAGTTTTTTGAGGAGAAGATAGTGACTTTGATACAATTTTTTTAGGAAAAGATAGTGACGTGGCAAGGCCGTTGGAGTTCGTTTCGAGCGGTGGAATTTGTTCGTTTATAAAAGCAATCTTAGCTCATTTTGTAGTTTCTTATGCAAAAACAGAAATTGAATTTTTCTTCTTCTCTTAGAGTTTTTCTTTTTTTGGTTTGTTCGTCCATTTTTGGAGCTTCTAGCTTGAGCAATTGAGAAGTGTATTGGTGTTTTGATGAACATGAGTGCATTGTTTTGGATTTTCATGAATAAAAGCGATTGATTGGTTTAGTTGTATCAAAGGTATCAGAGCATGTCTTTTCTTGGATCGATGGCAGAAACCAGATCAAAGGTAGAAGAATCGTGGGATTCTCGTGTGATGGCGATGGAAGAAAGAGTCACAGAGACTCTTAAGAAGACTATGAAGGAGATGTTCGATGGGTTCCTGGTATCACAACAAGCAGATGGTGATCGACGAGCTCCGTTGTTACCAAATCCTCCTGATGGTGCCGGAGAAACATCAGATCGGAGGCGGACTGATCGACCTGCTCCGGCTAACCACTACGAAGCTCTTAACAGGTATCAGACATCTACAACAAATGGAAATCAATACTACGGTGATTCTTCGACGGAGACGGCAATGCGTTACGATGAAACGGCAAGGGAAAAAACTTACAACAATCTTTATGGAGGTATGACCAAGATCGGTATCGTTTTGCCTCGTTTTGATGGAGCAAAAGTTAAAGATTGGTTATTCAAAGTAGATGAGTTATTTGCTATTGTTAACACACCAATAGAGCTGAAGATTAAGTTCTCTGAGAAACATTTGGATGGAAATGCGGCTAAATGGCACCAAACGATGATGCAGTCACCATATGGGAAGAACTCTTTGAATGATTGGGGTTTTTACAAGCAGTTGTTGAAGGAGAGGTTTAAAGACACTGGTGATGATCCGATTGCAGAGCTCAAGACACTGCAAGAGACAGAAGGCATCGTGGAGTACCACAAAAAGTTTGAAAAGATCAGAATGCGGGTGAATTTGCCTTATTGCTGCTGGATAATTCTCAAGAGGAGATGAAACCGATTCAAGCATTGGAGCGGTATGATGTGGTTCACAAAAACGAAGCCATTGAGTCCAAAGTGAAGATTTGTGCTATTCCACAGTCTCAGCCAGATTCTAGCTGCAACTGTGAAGCTGTTGTTGAGCTAAGGCAAACTATAGCCTCCGTTGATTCACACAGAGAATCCATTCCCAAGAGTGGGGTTTTGGAGGAGCAAAGTATAATTACAATGGTGAAAGAGCAAAGTACATGTGTTATGTGGGATCTGTTTGTCGACAGAAGAATTAGAGAAGGGGTTGGTGATGTTATAAGCTGGTCTCAGTTGAAGTGATTCTGCATTGCAAGAGAGAGCCAATACAAAAGGGGAATGAGTGGAGAATTAAGCTAATGAAGGAAGGGAAACGTGGCAATGATTGGTGGTTTAAAAACAAACATAGAAAATTTTCAAGACTGTTGTTCAAATCTGCAAAAGAAGACATAAACTAAATCTTGTGGGCAAGATTCTCATGTGAGGAAAGATTTGATACAGTTTTTTAAGGAGAAGATAGTGACTTTGATACAATTTTTTTAGGAGAAGATAGTGACGTGGCAAGGCCGTTGGAGTTCGTTTCGAGCGGTGGAATTTGTTCGTTTATAAAAGCAATCTTAGCTCATTTTGTAGTTTCTTATGCAAAAACAGAAATTGAATTTTTCTTCTTCTCTTAGAGTTCTTCTTTTCTTGGTTTGTTCGTCCATTGTTGGAGCTTTTAGCTTGAGCAATTGAGAAGTGTATTGGTGTTTTGATGAACATGAGTGCATTGTTTTGGATTTTCATGAATAAAAGTGATTGATTGGTTTAGTTGTATCAAAGTCGGATCGTAGTGGCTTTAGATCAGAAAGCAGAAATCATTACCGTGAAGAAAAAAAATCACGAAAATAGTAAAATTAGGATCTTGAGGGAAATACAACAAGTAACCTACTTTCTAATCGAACCCTCTCTAGTAAAGCGCTCTCTAATCTTATTCTTTTTCTTTTGGAAAAATCGAATCACACTTTCCAATGTTGATGTCCTCGATTCACCTCTATATGTGGTTTCTTTCACCTTTGATTCGTCGTTGTTATCCTTCACACTGTCAACACCTTCTGTTTTCCCTTTTTCGGATAGGTCTCTGCAGCTTACCTCGGATTTTTGGCCATCTTCTTTATTCTTTTGTATAACTCGAACTCCATATGATATTATCTTGATCTGTGCAGACTTAAACTCCTCTGACAATTCAAGATGTGTTTCGAGGCAGAACTTGTGAATGGTTACTTTCCCTGGAACGTGGAAGATGAACATATGGTGTTCTGAGTATGTCTCTCCTTGACTAGTACTCTCTGATGGGACAAAGAAATCCGGCTTGAGGTTAATAAGGTAGCTTCCGTTATCGTCGTGTTTGCAGCTGTACGAAGAGGAAGACAACCGTAACTGCAATGGGTTCTCGCAAGCAATTATGATACATGCATTGAAACAAACAGACTCAGAGGCTTGCCAAATCAGGGGTAAGCTGTTGTTTGCTTGAATATCGAAGTAGCTAGGCACTGTACTTCCAGGTAAGCAAGCAAAGAGTTGGGATACCTATTAAGATCGATTTGAAATGATAATGAAAAAAGAGTCATCGTAGAGATCTTTGAGTCAATGGAAGTATCAAGGGCATAAGTTTTTCTACTTACCTCTTTATCTTTGGCGCGTGTTAGAAACCGATTGATCAGGTCTTCAACTTCAATCAGTTTAGGACAGTAACTAAGATCAAAGTGTTTGATGGAATGATCCACGTGAAGGTAAATGGTTTCCAAGGAAGTGCAGCCTCGTGCATAAATAGATGTAAGGTTCAGAGGAATTTGTACCATTGATGTGAGTTTCTTGCAGTCATTAAGGCAAAGAGTACTGAGTACCTCAAGCGATCTGATACTTACAGGCATTGTCGCCATATCATTACCGCTGAGGTCCAAATGTGTTAAATTAGTATAACCACGAAGTGTATCTGATATTTTTCGAAGATACTTGCAGTTGTCAAGCCAAAGCTTTTGTAAGCAAAACGTCCTCCCTTTATCTTTTAAAGCATAATGTTCTCCCAATGACTGGAGAGAAATGCAGTCAGATAGTTTGAGTGTCTCCAGCTGAGTTAGTTGTGGCAGTCTTTCAAGTTTCCGGCAGTTAGAGAGCCCAAGAGACTTCATATTGGAAAGGTTTCTCATCTCTGATGGTAGGTCTTTGAAATCATTTCCGCTGAGGTCCAGTTTCTGCAGTTGTCGAAGAAGACCAATGTTATCTGGGATTCTTATGATGTTTAGGTTGATGAGGTTTAACTCAGTTAGGCAGGGGAAACTTGAAAAGCTATAACACTTGAAAGATACACCATCGTCATTGTAGTTGAACCGCATGATGTTTAGGGATTTAAAACCATAAAACTTGGGTACAACCTCATGTGTTTTGTATGCCTTGGAGACCAAATCTTCAGGTATCCTTAGCACTGAACTGAAAGAGAGGTGGTCTGCCTTTCCCCGGAGATGTGACAACCAAAAGTTTAATCTTCCTTGGATGGATATGTCGGTAAGATAATTCAGTGTGTCTGAAAATTTTGGGAAATCCACTGCAACCTGATGGAAATAACCTGGAGAGTGATTCCCAAGGCCAGGAACATCTCCTATAATCATCACAAGATTCATAAGTCTATCACAATGGGATAGATCAAGTTTCCTGAGGAAAGATACACTTCCAAAGCTTGCTGGAATCTCCTCCAATCTTGTGCACCCTTTTGTTATCAACTCTTCAAACTTGGGTGCCATTGAAAAATCTGGAAGTTTTCTCAGTTTTTTAGATCCGGTCACATCTAGCATCCTCAAATTTAGGAGTGCCTTTGTATCATACAAACGTAAAGAATGAAAATTTCGATGTCAATTTGGTGAGATTCCAAATTTGGATAAACTGAAAACAGTTTTGTTGATGGCTTACCGGTTTTCCATTCCAAAGGCTCTCTAGATTGCTGTAACGCAGATGAAGCTCCACAAGAAAATGCAGAGGAATACTGGAAGGCAAGGTTGTCAATGGATATGCATCCCAATGTAGTAGCCTAAGGCTGCTGGGAAGTACGTAATTATCTGAAATGAGATCTAGCTTCGACTCCGTTTCATCCACATGCTTGAAGAATTTGAGAAACGTGAGATTATTCATCTGGTCAAAAGCACTCCCATCGATGGACGATGATAGACGTGGCAGCTCACATATATGCAGTGCCACTCCTTCAATTTTCTCTGTCCCCTAATTATCCATCCAAAACTGTCAAGGTTACATGGCGTGAAGGTAAAAAGAAAAAAAGTACATGAAAAAAATCATGAGCTGTTTTTTCAGACGACTTACTGTCTTGCTTATCAATAAGCGATAACCTTCAAGAGGAACCCACAACAGTTTTTGCTGACGAGTTATGTAATTGGATTCTTCAAGAACAAGTTCTCTACCCACTTGTTGTATCAAAGAATGCATCACAATGAGTCCATCGTTTGATAGATTGATGAGAGACTTATCAGCTAAAGTTGCTATCCTTGTTTCAGTTTCATCAAGAAGGGCAGAAACACGGTGGAGTGGTTCTCCATTAAAAAGACATGCGAGCTTAAGAAAAATGGTCTTCCTTCGTAGGTCAAGATTGTTGTAGCTACTTCTTACGACATTCATGATACTTTGACGAGGTTCTGTTTCGAGTGTGTGTAATGCATCTTCCCACTTTTCTATGGAGGTGGTTCCACGGAGATAGGAACCAAAAGCTAGAAGGGCGGAAGGAAGACCTTGAGCGAGCTGGGATGCTCGAATAGCTAAACCTTCATATGCATGAAACGGAGGCATTTTACCTGCAAAAGCAAAGTATTTAAGCATCTTTAAGGACTCTTCATTATCCAAGTGTTGAATCTCATGTATCGTAGTGACTCTGCAGGGATCAAGCAATTCCTTGTCTCGTGTGGTTATGATGATTCGACTCCCTGGACCAAACCAGCTAGTCTCTTTTGCAAAGGCATCTAACTGCTCCAACTTTTCCACACCATCAAGCACAATGAAAACCTTGAGAGCTCTAAGCCTTGACCTGGCAAGTTTTTTGGTATATTCCATGGTTCTAAAATCCACTTGTTTTATACGCAGGATATCGCACAGAAATTGTTGTAATACATATCCGAGGTTAACTTCTTCACATGTTTGGTCGATGTTTTGTATGAAACAATGAGCTTGATATCCTCTTCCAAACTGTTCGTAGAGACTCCTGGCAATGGTGGTTTTCCCTATACCACCCATACCCCATAGACCGATCATATGAACCTGTTGATCAGACTCTATCTCCACCAGATGTTTCGCTATTTCTTTGTGAGCTTCCAAACCAAACACGTCGTCCAAAGTTTTTGGTCGGATGGAAACCAGTTGGCTTGAAATATCTTCAACAATTCCTTTTAGCATCATAGCTTCATCAACACTGCAACATGCCAACATGGTAGTATATTGTATAAATCATTGAATATATTTTTTTATCTCTTGTAGAAATAATGTAGGAAAAGCTTACCAGTGTCTGGAATCCACCCCTTTAAGGCCAGCGACCTGGTTCAGCACTTCTCTCCACCGAAGAACATGATCAGCCATTTCTGGACGTCCCTGGTACCTTTCTAAACTGAAACTTTCTCGCTGGTATCTCACATCAGAGGGATCAACTCCATAAAAGATAGGAAAAACTTTTAGCTTACCTAGCGAGTAAAATGCCATGATCAATTCGAGTTCCATCAAGCACCATCTTGAAGTAGCGTAGTTCTTTGAGAGAACCACAACAGCGAAACTCGAACCTATTATGGCGCTGTTGAGTTCCTCAGAAATTTGATCACCCATCTCAACCCTCTGGTCGTCTTTGAAAGTATTGATTCCTTTTCCATCAAGTGCTGCGTACAAATGGCTGACAATAGTTTTGCGTGTGTCTTCTCCTCGGAAGCTTAAGAATACCTCATAGTTACGGGGAGCAGAAAGAGACGAGGAAGCCATTTTTGGTTTGAGATACAGAATTAGATCTCAAACTAATTCAGTTGGAGTTTTGTGTGATCCTCTTCAAAAATGAAAATTCTTAAGAGTTTCATATATGGTCAACTACAAGCTTAGAATGGAACTTACGTTTTTGTTGGCAAAGGGCAATGACGCGTGCTTTCTATCACGGTGGTTATATTCAATTACATATGCATTGGTTATATTATTTTGTGGAAACCAATCAACTTGCCTGTTCTTGACAATTTCAGTATTGACTTTTCGTAGAAACGCATCATTGGTGTTGTGAATTGGGATGAAGAACAATCAGAGAAATGAAAAGAATTGAGGTAGATAGTTTCTGTTTGGGCTTTATTATTTTATTACTAGTAGTCTAGTAAAGAACTGCCTTGTACGTTCAAGTATCATTAGTTCATGAAGCCAAGTGGTTTTATCAGAGGTTTTTTAAGTAATGAAGAATTGTGTTTTCTTTTTGGGCTAAAGATGAAGAATTGGTTAGTTGCTCATTATACATTCATGTGTTATTTTGCAAATAAATGCTTGAACTTTGAATACATGTTTTTTCTTGCATTTCCATTGTTATGTCTTTTCTTCAACTACCAAAAGAGAAAAAAAAAACGACTTCATTTTCTCAGTGACGTAATTTTTAATGAGTTTAAAAATGCAAGTATCTTCCAAGAAATCTAAAGTTGACTTGTGCAAGTTCTTATCGTTGCTCTGGGGTCTTGTTGACTGTTGCATCTCTTATATTTGTTACAGACTTATGTCTACCTCTTCTGAGAATTTTAGTGTGTTTGTGAATTTCAGAGGTGAGGATACTCGTAGAACCTTTGTGAGCCATCTTCGCAGTTCGTTGAATCAAAGAGGCATTACAACTCTTGAAGATGGAAACGAGTTAAGAGGAGAAGATTGGGATTCTTCTGTGTTCCATCGAACTATTGAAGAGTCAAAAGTGGCTGTTGTTTTGATTTCAGAGAACTATGTCTCTTCTTCTTGGTGTTTGGAAAATCTCGTTAAGATTTTGGGATTTCACCACTCAGGTTCTGAATATGTAAACTATTTTGTGATTTGATAGAAATAGTTTCGGAGTTTTTTAAATTACGTGTGGTTCACAATTGTTAACTCTAACAGGTTCGCTGGTTGTAATACCAGTCTTCTACGAAATTGATTCTTGGGACATAAGAAAACAGACTGGGAAATTAATTAAACCGTTCTCGTTACATGAGAGACAAAATCCTATGACTGTGAAAACCTGGAGGCAGGCACTGTCCCAACTAGCCGACATTCCCACCGGTCTGTACTCGGACAATTGGTATGTTCCTCCATCTTGTTCTATATCAGTGTCGTCTTTGAATGTCTACTTTACATGATTTATCGTAAAATAGGAAGGGTGATGCGGAGATAATAGGTAAAATAACCGAGGACATTTGGGGTATGATGATCGGTTCCAAGTCAAGTGATCTGAATGGCCTTGTTGGGATGGATCGCCACATGAAAGCCATGTACAGATTGTTGAGTTTAGAGACTAAAGACGACCAAGTTCGTGGGATTGAAATTTGGGGTGAGCATGGAGTGGGAAAGACGAAGTTGGCAAAGTATCTATATGAAGAGATTTCACACCATTTTGAGATCCACATATGGCTCGATGCTCCACAAAACAAAAGAGATCGTGTCCGCGATTATGATTGGGAGTACAGAGAATTGCGTGATAAACTTTGGAGATATAAATATACGGACCATAAACCACGAGCTCTTATTGTTCTTGACAATTTGACTGAAAGTGACCAGTGTGGTTTACTTGGAAGGGAGTTCGAGTTACTTGGTCCAGGGAGCATAGTCATTATAACTTCAGAAAAGAAAGGATTTGCTGAATATATCTTCTCACATTCAGTATTTAGCTATAAAGTTGTAGGATTGGAATTCTCTGAAGCTCTTCAACTATTCTGTCTCTATGCTTTCGAACAGAGTCATCCTCTCCATGGTTTTGAAGAGCTTTCGTGTCGTGCGTTGAGACTCACCAATGGTTGTCCTCCAACCCTAAAAACATTAGCCTCAGCATTATCTGGTAAACATTCGTACGAGTGGGAAGTTATATTGTCTGGATACGAAAGATCATCATCATCATCATCTAATCGGGGTATTATATATTCCCACGATATCTATTTACCGGAAGACAGCTCTTTCACTGCTACTGTGCCTACTACTCAATCGAGAAAGAAAAGCAATTCAAACAGGCTGATAGGGATGGATCGTCACATGCAAGCATTGAATCAGTTATTGGAGGTAGAATCTGAAAACACAGTTCGTGTTGTAAGCATTTGGGGTACTGGAGGAGTTGGCAAAACAACACTAGCAACATATGCTTACCAGGGAATCTCTCAGCTATTCCATACTCATGTTTTTCTAGAAAATGTTGAAGAAAAAACTTCTTGCTTCGGTCTAGAAGACCGGTTTCTATCAAAAGCTACAGAAAGAGACGCTTACACGATAAGGAATTCTAAAGATGGTTCTGACGTTGTGAAATTAGGACTTCGACGTCAAAAAGTTCTGCTTGTAGTTGATGGTGTGTATAGTGATAAAGAAGTAAAAGATGTTTTGAAGATCGCCAGTTGGTTTGGCCCTGGAAGTAGAGTTATTGTAACCACAAGAGACGAAAGCTTGCTTTTGGCCAATGGAGAGAAACATCTATATGAAGTTAAGTGCCTGAGATTTGATGAAGCTCTTCAACTTTTTTATCAAGTCGCATTCAAGAACAAATTACCTTCTGCTCGTTTTAGACAGCTATCAGTTCGTGCTATCAAGCTTGTCGGTTTTCTTCCTTTGGCCCTCAAAGTAACCGGCTCCATCTTATTTGGTGAAGATGAAGACTTTTGGGAAACTATATTGCAGAGTTTTGAAGAAAAACAAGATGTGGAAGTATCTGTCAGATAACCACCATGGCAAGGCCAGAATTAAGATGATCAAATGATTAAGATATACTTTGTAATACACACACAAGCGTGAGCTTGAATTCAAATTAACTGGATAATATATGATATTTTGATTCTGAGGTCTGGATGAATAGCTCATGTTTGTTGTCCATTCACCAAAACTGAATAGAAGACGAAACTTAAACAAGAGCGTATGCAACCTCTCCTAGTATCATAGAAACTCATACATAGCATAATTCTATCGACAAATCCTCATTCTAGTTTGTCAAAACCCTTGTTGATGTCTAGTTTAAAGCTAGACAATGATTTCAAAATTGGCTTCTGCAGAGAGAGTGAATTGCTTCGTGAGCTAAAACAACATTGTTGGTCATAGGGCGTGGTATTTTCGGGATCAAAGAGATGTTATTTGCATTTAATTGAAGGCAAATGATCCATGTGTTCAAGAAATTATGAATAGAAGCAAACAAACTTGGAGCTATTGATGTCAAATGTTGTTGAAAGAAACCTGGAGTTAATCCATCGGGGCCAATCTTCTTTGTCCATTGTGAGTGGGCACTACAAATCTGTAGTAATTTCAGGTGTGATTACTAGTCTAATTGCTTCAAACAAAGGACCTTCTTGCGTAGGCTTTTGTCCTTTAAATGGGAGCACGATCTGTATCCACCCGGGAAGTTTCAGGTCACGACTCGTCCACCCAAACTTTGCCCCT
>OVAU01004087.1:0-10441 GCA_900406315.1 Biscutella laevigata subsp. laevigata | reverse complement strand
TGTTTGTATTAATTTCAAAATAAATATCCGCACATGATGCGTACTCAATTCTAGTTCTTCTTTAAATATGACTGTGTCAATTCCATATACGATTAGACAATTTGTTAGGCAGAAGAAAAGTTGATGATCATTTCATTTCATTATCACTCATCACTTAGACACATGCTAAAGTTAGCATTATAACATGGAACGAGTTATTCAATTTATTAAATCTTTGTAATCTGAGACTAGACATAAAAAGATTGTAATGATTTTGATTGTATGTTTTGGTTTAGGTTAAAGGTTTATTATTATCCTACACTCATTCTCACTATATTATCCTACAGTGTAACACTACATTTTCTTTGAATAACCACAGCTTTTATAATATTATTTTACGTGATACTAATTAAATTTACATTGACTTCTCAATAATGTTTACATAATACTTAATTAATTCTATGAATCTACTTATATTTCTTTTCTCTTTCGATAACCAAATCTACTTATACTGTCTTTCAAAGTCCAACTTTTGGGAAAGCAATCGATGTTATCAGATTAAAACATTTGTTATTATCACAATAATAAAAGTGATGGATCCGTTTATTAAGGATAAAAGAATTGAGAAATATTGATAAAATATTAAACAAATGAGAAGAAAAAGTACAAAGAAATTGGAAGTGTCTTGGATACTTCACCATCTCTCATATGGGCGGCTTCGGAATAACTAATCTAACCCAAAATACCCTTCTCAGTCTTCGAATTTACACTTTTGTGCCACCGCATAGATAACTAACAAGAAAGAAAAAAAAGTTATCGTAAAAGCTTTAACGAAGAAGAAGAAGAAGAAAAGAGTTTTTTTCTTTTGTTGAAGAAGAAGAAAAGAGGATTTTTTCTTTTGTTTAAGAAGAAGAAGAAGAAAGTGAGTAAGAAGCTGGCGAGGATAAATCTAATCTCTTTCTCTTGTTTACTGGACTGGATCGAGGAAATCTAGAAGTTGAAGATTCGTTTTGAAGCTGTTCGAATCTGAACAAGTTCAAGGTTGTTTACATTCGATTTCGGGTGTTTAAATCGGAATCTTCTCGATCTTGTGTTGGATTGAGGGAAAGTTGATGTTTGAAGCTGTTCTGCATCAGATTTTGTGTGTTTACTTATTGGAAGTAATTAGCTAGCGGTAGATATGAGTAAGGTAGTTTGGTTTGTTCTTCCGTAAGATTCTCTGGAGAGGATCTATAAATCTATATTTGGACACAAAATTCTCACCCTGAAAAAGAGGGTTTGAAAAGGGTCGGATCGATTTCTTCTGCTTGGTTGAGTAATTTGTTGTGCTAAAAGGTGAAGAGATATGAACGACGAAGTCGGCGCTCAGGTGGCTTCTCCGATTTTCATTCACCAATCGCTTTCTCCGATCGGGAGAAAACGCCAGCTTTATTACCAGATGTCGAATCGGCTGGTTCCTTCTCTGCAGCAGCCACAGCATAGAGGCGAGTGGAACGCTAAGATGTGGGATTGGGATAGCCGGAGATTTGAAGCTAAACCGGTGGACGCCGAGGTTCTTCCGCTTGCCAACGAGACGCACTTTGATTTGACTCCGCCGAATAAAACTGGAGTCAAGGAGGTAGAAGAGAGGAGACTTGATTTGAATCTGGGAAGTTGTGTCAACGTTGTGGAAGAAACGAGTACGCAGATCACCAGACCGAACAAGAAGGTTCGCTCGGGATCTCCGGGAGCGAACTATCCTATGTGTCAGGTAGACAATTGTACCGAAGATCTATCTCATGCTAAGGACTACCACAGAAGGCATAAAGTGTGCGAAGTTCATAGCAAAGCTACTAAAGCTCTCGTTGGGAAACAGATGCAGAGGTTCTGCCAACAGTGCAGCAGGTAGAAAGCAGTCTGAATTTCCATAACCAATTGATTTTTCTCCAAGTGGTTATATGTTTTTAAATCTGGCATTAATTGAGTTCCTTTTGCAGGTTTCATCTTCTTTCTGAGTTTGACGAGGGAAAGAGAAGTTGTAGGCGTAGATTGGCTGGTCACAACCGAAGGAGAAGGAAAACAACGCAACCAGAGGAGATTACTTCTGGGGGTGCGGTTCCAGGGCACCGTGATAATACCTCTAACACCAATTTGGATCTTATGGCTTTGTTAACCGCCCTAGCTTGTGCACAAGGTACTGGTTTGCGACTATTAT
This sequence comes from Biscutella laevigata subsp. laevigata, assembly GCA_900406315.1. Taxonomy (NCBI): domain Eukaryota; kingdom Viridiplantae; phylum Streptophyta; class Magnoliopsida; order Brassicales; family Brassicaceae; genus Biscutella; species Biscutella laevigata. The sequence goes on along the minus strand of OVAU01004087.1, from coordinate 8,268 downwards.
AGGATTTTTTTTGTCTGGGGATTCTGCTCGGATGTTATTGTTTTACTAACAGAAATGTGATCTGCAATCTGTAGGTAAGAATGAGGTAAAACCAATGGGGTCTCCAGCTGTGCCCAACAAAGATCAGCTTCTCCAGATACTTAACAAGATAAATGCATTGCCTTTGCCTATGGATCTCATCTCTAAGGTGAACAATATTGGAAGTTTGGCCAGGAAAAATCTGGATCACCCAATGGGGAGCCCCCAAAATGATATGAACGGGGCTTCTCCTTCTACCATGGACTTGCTTGCTGTTCTTTCGTCAACATTAGGCTCCTCATCACCTGATACATTAGCCATACTGTCTCAAGGTGGGTTTGGTAACAAAGACAGCGAGAAGACTAAGTTATCTTCTTATGACAACGGTGTTACAACCAATTTGGAAGAGAGACCTTTTGGGTTTCCTTCTGTCAGGGGAGAGAGGAGCGGTAGCAGTAACCAATCTCCTTCTCAGGATTCATTTTCCCGTGGTCAAGACACCATCTCTAGCTTGTCTCTACAACTATTCACCTCATCGCCTGAGGATGAGAGTCGACCGAGAGTTGCCTCTTCAAAGTATTATTCTTCTGCCAGCAGTAATCCTGTTGAGGATCGATCGCCATCTTCCTCTCCGGTCATGCAGGAGTTATTTCCATTGCAGACGTCCCCTGAAACCACGAGGTCTATGAATCACAAAAACACAAGCACCAGGACTGGTTGCTTGCCCCTTGAGCTCTTTGGTGCATCAAATAGAGGAGCTGCAAATCCTAATTTTAAAGGTTTCGGGCAACAGTCTGGTTATGCTTCTTCTGGTTCTGACTACTCTCCTCCGAGCTTAAATTCTGATGCTCAGGTTTGCAGCTTTCAGTTCCTCTTTACCATCTATGCGTACGTTGGTAAAACAAGCCGCTTATGGTTTTAATTTTGATGGCATTCAAACAGGACCGCACTGGAAAGATAGTTTTCAAACTACTTAATAAAGATCCAAGTCAGCTCCCTGGGACATTAAGAACTGAGGTGATATTTTTTTGGCAATGATTTAGCCTTCTAAAATATAAAGTTATTGGTTGCTTCTGTTTAAGTGCTAATAGTGTTTGTCTCCCTTTTATTACAACAGATCTATAACTGGCTTTCAAACATTCCATCAGAAATGGAGAGTTATATCAGGCCGGGCTGTGTTGTTCTATCTGTCTTTGTAGCGATGTCACCTAAAGCCTGGGAACAAGTAAGTGAAAATGTTTTAATTGTTTGGTTATTGAATTATACCATGCTACGTGCAGCTCAGGAGCAGTCTGGTGTTGGTTTTTTTCTTTTTTTTCAGCTCGAGCAGAACTTGATGCAACGGGTTGGTGTTTTACTACAAAATTCTCACTCTGATTTTTGGAGAAACACGAGATTTTTAGTTAACACGGGCAGACAGCTCGCATCACACAAAAGTGGTGAGTGCTCATGAGCTATTACTTCTATATCATTTGTAATGTTGCTTGTTTTATATCACCAATGATCATAACATGTCATTGGTTACAGGTAGAGTTCGGTGTAGCAAATCTTGGAGAACATGTAATTCACCAGAGCTCATCTCAGTGTCACCTGTAGCTGTGGTAGCTGGTGAAGAAACAAGTGTAGTAGTAAGAGGTAGAAACTTGACTAATGATGGGATCAGGTAAACTTCAAAAACCATAAGTTTCGTATGGACTTGCTCCTTTTTTTTCTTTTTTCCTTTTTTCCTTTCCAACGTTTATCATCATTATGCTGCCAGTTTTCGTTGCGCGCATATGGGTAGCTACATGTCAATGGAGATAACCAGGGCAGCGTGTAGACGAGCCATATTTGATGAGTTGAACGTAAATAGTTTTAAAGTCCAAAATGTACACCCTGGTTTTCTTGGACGCTGTTTCATTGAGGTATGACTTCGTATAACTGAACTTCATAGTTTTCTTTGTCAGTCTCGGGAGGTTAACTCCTATTTTTTTGAACAGGTGGAGAATGGATTCAGGGGTGACACTTTTCCATTGATAATTGCTGATGCATCCATCTGCAAAGAGTTGAATAGCCTAGAAGAAGAGTTTCACCCGGAAAGTCAAGAAATGACAGAAGAACAAGCGCAGGCCACAGATAGCCGTCCCACATCAAGAGAAGAAGTTCTGTGCTTCTTGAACGAGCTAGGGTGGCTTTTTCAGAAGAACCAGACCTCTGAGCGTGGGGAACAATCCGAGTTTTCCCTTGCCAGGTTCAAGTTTTTGCTCGTTTCCTCGGTTGAAAGAGATTATTGTGCTCTCATTAGAGCACTCCTCGACATGTTGGTAGAGAGAAATGTGGTGAATGACGAGCTTAACAGTGAAGCCCTGGAGATGCTCGCAGAGATTCAGTTGTTGAATCGTGCTGTTAAGAGGAAAAACACAAAAATGGTCGAACTCCTTAGTCGTTACTCGGTTAATCCCTCGGCGCTTGGTTCCTCTAAAAAGTTCGTATTCTTACCCAATATAACCGGACCTGGTGGTATCACACCATTACATCTAGCTGCTTGTACATCTGGTTCAGATGATATGGTTGATCTACTCACCGATGATCCACAAGAGGTATTGTTTGGATCTCTCTCTCGCACACCATTTCGATTCCGTACAACTGAAAATATCGTGTTTTTTCTGTTTCAGATCGGATTGTCGAGCTGGAACACTCTTCGCGATGGAACCGGACAAACTCCATACAGCTACGCTGCAATGAGGAACAACCATAACTATAACTCCTTGGTTGCTCGTAAACTTGCGGACAAAAGAAATAAGCAAGTGTCTGTAAACATGATGGAGAACGAGATCGTTGAGGGTGGTCTGAGTAAGAGACTAAGTTTAGAAGTGAACAAGTCATCTTGTGCCACGTGTGCAACCGTGGCACTAAAGTATCAGAGGAGAGTCTCAGGTTCACGCCGATTGTTCCCAACTCCTATAATTCACTCGATGCTTGCGGTTGCAACAGTCTGCGTTTGCGTCTGCGTTTTCATGCACGCATTCCCAATCGTCAGACAAGGATCTCACTTCAGTTGGGGAGGTTTGGATTATGGCTCAATCTAAGTAAAAAAATAAAATAATAATAATAATTTATTCTTTTGGTTTCACGAAATAAGAAAAGGGGAGAGAAGAGACTTTGGTATGCTCAGAGAGACTTTGACTGTGACAACGACCAAGTTGACTACAGTATGTTCAAAGGGAGTTTCACCGTCGGGAGTTTATTTAAGTTTCTTCTTTAATTTTCAACCAGTTAATTACTATTTTGGTTTTTAAGTTCTTTTGTCTTGTAAATTTATACTTTGTACAAGTAGTTCTTATATTGTTGTAACTTCTATATAAGGTTGTTGTAACTTTGTTTTCATCAGAATCAGAGAATGTTTGTATTTTTGTGTCTCTTTCACTTTTTTGACGTTACTATTCTTGAAATTTTAGTTTAACATAATAATTCTCAAATAATGACTGTACTAATATAATTCATTAGACTATATGCAATGATTAAATGTCTACATTACTATATATACTGAAAAAAAGGTGGGTGGAAACAAATAGAGGAGGAAGCAATGAAGATGGGAAGAATCTTTTGCGCATAGAGCCCAAAACTCCAGTACAGGTTAATGATTCCCACGTGAATTGTCAAGCTTCTGAGACATATCACAAGTCAGAGAATCTTTAAAAATAAACATTTTCTTGTCACAAGAAAAAAAGATTCTTGAAACTAGTGCAATTCCGTTACAGATTAATTCATTTTCTATCAACGAAAAGGGGGAACAAAATATTTGACTGAGTTGATTACATTTCACAAGTAGCCAATACTTTATTTTCATGTTTGATTTTGATGCGTATACATGATTTATGAAAAATGATGAAGGCATATAACCACAAAAGGCTATATGCGTTTGATAATGTATTCAATTAAACAATTACAAGTTCTTAGATAAATCAATGACCAACCCAAAACATACAAACACTTTGCACACACATGCATTATAAAACAATATCGCTTATATATCAAAAGCAATTAAGCAAATACACATTTTTCTTATAATAGCATGTGTCCCCAAATTTAATCAAAATAATATATGCACACCTATATATACTTATCAACTGCATCATCAAGACATCACAATCATGAAGTACAAACATTCATAACTAGTTCATCAAACAATCCCCAAATTCCATAATTATCCTCCCCTGACACGTGGAACTGCCCTAGTAACACCTCCACTTCGCCCGCGGCCGCCACCACCACCGCCTCTAGTCACACCGTCCAAAATAGCTTCACCAACACCTTCACCAAGACCTTCAATTATGCCACCAAGAAAATCAATAACAACCTGAGACGCCAGCCTCGCCGCCGTTCCCAAAACCGCCGGAGACCTATCCCTCCCTTTATGTCCATTTGCACGGAGGCCGTTAACGGCGGCGTCTTTGGCGCAAACGGCGTGCAAGTGGTAATCACAAACGGTACAACGGTAAACCCTCCCAGCTCGCTTCCATCTCTTGCACTCTCCGCAGAGGAATCCTGCAGTGGCGCCGGAGTAGTCTCCTCCGGTGGCGTTGGAGGCTGAGGATGGTAGGAGACGGAGAGGGTGGTGGTGGAGGGAGGAGGAGGAGAGTGAAGGAGATAACATGGCGCAGCCAGGATGCATCTGGAAACTACAAGCTTTGCATCTAAAAGTGTAACCTTTTGGTGATCTTCCACACACGTCGCATTTCGATTTCACTAATCCTCCTTTCGCTGTTATTAGAGTAAACAGACGATTTACTTAAAACAAATCAGCATATTATTAATCAAACAATTTGAGATTGTACCTGGTTTGGCAAAGAGTAGAAGCTGATGCTGGTAATGAAAAGGATGTGACTTGAGTAGAGGAGGAGCCAAAGCACAAAACTCATGGAGCTCATAGTTACACTTTTGACACACGTATCTAATCCCTGCTCCTTCCTCTTTACACCCTGCACACGTGTAGATATCCGGCAAGTTAACTTTGACCAGCACGTGTTGTGGATGTCCGAAATGAACCATCTCTTCGCCTTGTATCAGTTGAGGAGATACCGGAAACTCTACTGACCGCGGCTTTTTGTTAAGCTCATTAGTAGTGACGGAACGTCTCAAAGGTGTGGTTGTGGCCATAGTGGAAGTCTTGTTATTGGAATTGGAATTGATGACTATGGATTTGCTTCTGAGCATTCTTAATTCTTTCTTAGAAATGAAAACTTTGAGTTAGGTTTTGGAGTGGTGAAATTAGGAGGTAGAGGTGAGAGTTTATTTATGGTGGAACTGGAAACAAAAATAGTGGAAACTGTTTTGATTACATAGACATGTAGTTGCTTTTAAGTGTTTCTAGAAAGAAAATAAGATGCTTTGTGGACTTATTTGTCATGTATATTAATTTGCATGGGCATTTACGTTAAAAGTTTAAAACTGAACCAAAAAAATGGACAATGTTGTTAATTTTCATAAGAGTTATAGCATAGATTAGATTAGTTTACTGATGTCTAAATTACTTGTTGGAAACCACCGTAACATAAATTCATATAAATAAATGTAATCTCTCTTAACAACCAGCTCAAAAACTGTATTTGCGATCCATGTTTTATGCAATGGTAAGAGTAAGTTCACTATAAAATTGTGAAAGAAATCTATTACTTGTTTTCAGATAATATATTTCAGTAATTCAAATATGATACAACAAATTATCAAGTAATTACATAATTGTTATCTCCTATATATTCTTGCATCATTGCCAAATTGTTTGCTTCTAAATTAACCTCACTTTTAAATGTTTAACTGTCATAAAATTGTAACGTTGGAACATATTTGTCTTCTGATTTCCTCTGTTATTAGACATTGGTTGTATTTTGTCTTTTGATTCCTTGTATACCTTCACTCTCTCTAAAGTTGTCATTCAAAGAATACTAGCATTTTTTAAAAGAAGAGCAATTTTTTTTTTTGTGCAAACATGGATTTCATTCATTAGATCTTAAGGTTCATTACAAATGAAAGAGTTGCCAACTCTTTAACAATACGAATGACCCACCCTATGATTAAACTAGAAGAAAACATAAACAAGATAGAAAGATCACACATCTTCATACGCCAAGTTTCTTGAAGGGTCAAAAAGAGGTCGGTGTGACTTTTGATCGAGATTTGCAGCTCCACGATCATCGTGAACGACTCGAAAAGACGATAGAACTTACGCCTATTAGCTGCTGAGTTCTTTGAATACTCCTTATAGGAACGTGGTGGTAGAATTTAGAAGAGCAAATTATACTCAAGAAATATAATACATAAAATCACAAACCTTTGAAACTATAAACATGCTTGTGACCACACTCAAAGGCAACGAAATCATGGGTCCTATCATAGAAATAATTAATATTCTTCTCCACGAGCAGCTTCTCAGTACATGTCTATTGAAATTTAGAGACATTCACCACATTCCTTTATTACACTTTTGAAAATTAGTGATAGATTTTCAACCATTTTATTATAAAGGAAGTAAATTATTAAAAGAAACGGACAACTTTTCTGCTGTGTATGTGCTGTAAGAGAAGAGCATCAAAGAACAACGTAACAGAGGACTCACACTATATGGCAAATATTCTCACTCAATTAAAACACAACAAAACTTAACTACAAGTCTTGATTTTAGCCAATTGTCTCACTTTGTTCAACTCCACAAGTTATTCCACACTGTCATTTCATCTCCGGATTAGTCATATTATTGGATTAATCATTATATCCTACTTATTACTTTTTCAATTAGACAAAAGGGTACATAATTAAGATATGGAAGCGAATAAACGAATATTTAGCCATACTAATAACAGTTTTTTTTTTTCTCTTTATAAAAAAAAATAACAGTATTTCTCTTTATTCTCATACATGGTTTCGGATAATGATTTTTCCCCCGAACAAAGATATGCCTAGATAATGCTTAGGATGGACAATACATTTTCTTATGTTTGGTTTGATTGGTTTTCTCTTAGTAACAATATAATCGGATTCAGAATTTTAATTTGAGGTTTCTTTTTTTTTTGGGTTCAGTTAGAATTCGGTTTAGTTGTGTTTACATGAATGAAATTCGGTATGATAAAATAATAGTCAAGTGTGCTATATTTGATAAACTGATAGAAATAAGAACAAAATGAAAGAACCGGTTGGTTCAATAAGTTAATAATTGATCTAATAAATCTAGAATCGCGTCTAAAAAGCAAAGAACGGTTACTTGAAGTTGAAAACAGAAAAGGAAATTGTCATGGTTTAGGGAAAAAATAAATTGTCATGGAGATTGGCAAAAAAGAAATTGTCATGATTTTGGCAAAACAAGAAAACAAAGAGTTTTCTATTTTCAAGAAAAGAGCTTGAAAGATAAATAGAGAACCAGAGATCCTTGGGAAGATCATCGATTTTATTGCTTAAGATTTTTTAGAGTAAAGAGAGGTGATCGATTGTTTGATTGCAGAGAACACAGTGTCACAGACATCCGTTGTGACATGTGAAGGCAATCTTGGTGAGTGAACAAAACGATATAGCAATTTGGGAATTGCTTGTGAGTTTTGGGTAGATAGGTTTGTGTTTCTGGAAACGTGATTGTGGTGTGCACAAGTCACGGGAAACAAACGAATTAAACAATTATTGTGATATAGATTGTTTGAATTCAAAAACATATTTTGGAAAAATTGAGCTTATTGTTATTGTTGTCACAAATGGCTATTGTTACACTTTCCATCTCAGTTGTCTTTTCACAAAAAAAAATATGAAATATTGAAAGATTTATATTATACTTTAAAATAAAATAAATTGCAAGGTATATTGATTAATATATATATATATATATATATATAGAATACTATATCTAGTTTTCTAAATTAGGTTAAATATAGATGAAACAATATTTTTAAAGACGAATATAATCTATTATATTAAAATACCCATATCTCTACTATCTATTCATAACTGAATCCCTTAATTTTGGTTTGATCTTAGCTTATAGTCTAATCGATCTCAATTCATTTTAAGTCCACCTAATAGATCTCCTAATAAATATGAGTGATTTATATTGAACTAGTGAATTCACCCCATGTACGGATATTTATTTTGAAATTAATACAAAATATTGACAAAAAATAATAATGTTAACATAATGTTTGAAATTAATGTGAACTAGCATTGTACCCGCGCTTAACGCGGGTTATTGTGTTTATTTATATATATTTTAACTTTAAAGTTAAAATAAAA
>OVAU01004086.1:0-10441 GCA_900406315.1 Biscutella laevigata subsp. laevigata | reverse complement strand
GTCAACAAAACTATGAAGTTTAAATGGCTTAAGTGATAGTTAATGGTTTAAATGGTCAAAATGTACAAGTTTGAGGTTTTTTTTGACATTTGTTCCATTTTTTTTGTCGATATATATGTATATTTTTTCAATGATCAATATCACTATCAATATGAATATAAATACAAAATACTTATAAATAATTGTAGATCTTTTAGATCATTCTACAAACTCAACATCTAACCTCTAGGAAAAAGTGATTTTACTCTTTTCAACTTGATTATTATCAACTTGAAGAGTTAAATCATCCATAAGAGGATAATTAGGAAAATTGATTGAACACATCTTGAATATCTTAAATTTAGACTATAAACAAACCTTATACATATAAACTTATAAACCTTATTATAAATTTTATTTACATTAAATTATATGCTATTCAAATGGAAGATCTCCAACGAATTTACCAAACAAAAGTTCAGTTTAAATCAGTTCAGTTGCAGGCTAACTCGGTTAATTGATACATAAAATCCATACAAATTTTAATATATTTTGCTATTATTATGAACAAAATTTCCAAATTTTAAACCAAAGAAATACTTTAAATATAGTTACTTCAATTATTTAAATTTAAGTCAATGTAATGATGTAAAATCAGTTTGTACAACACTTTCGGTTTAATGCATATGAAAATGTTTTGCTACTATTTTCAAACAATGATATTAATGTTTTGCGAATAAAACTAAACTAGAATACGTGGATTATTAATTGAAACGTGAGATGAGTTATTTTTTTTAGTCATAATATATGTTACATGTGGAACCGATCCCGGATGATAATACAACAACTGCCTAATCCAAATCAATAAACTACATGTCCTTCGACAATCACAATAAATATTAAAGTACAATAAGAAAAGATTGATTAACAAATTTAAAGCGTTCAAAAATATTAAAAAGTAAGAACGAACTAAAACTTAAAAATGGAGAAGTCAAGAGAAAGAACACGATGGAGAATTTGTGAACAGAATAAAAAGAATCAATGAAATTAAGAGTTTAGTTTGACCCTTTGGAAAGTTTCCAAAGAGGAGACATTTGCAAGAAATGCAGTTAAATTTTGATATTGGATCTTGGGGCGTGATTCGTTGATGGGTTGTAGAGACTTTGAATACTTTCAAAATATTTACAGCATTTTTTAATCCAATCAAACTGTAGTGACTTTATAGTTTAACAGCCTCTAAAGTCTTATTTTAAAAAGTGTTTGTATTTTTAAAAGTCACGGAAGAAGAACTTTTAAAACTTAACTTTTCTCTCTCATCTTTTTATTTTAATATTATTTTAACTCAATGAAACAAAAAACTAATTTACGAAATCATATTAATTTAATACTATAAAATTTTAATCAATTCATCATTATATATTTTCTGGTTCTTTTAAGATCCACTTTCATATTATTTTGATTTATATTTTTTTATTATTTATATTTTAGTGATTCACTTAAAAAACCTAGACGTTGTTACACCAATTCCATACTATTAATAATAATTTAATTCGTATAAATTATTTGTTTTGAAAAATTAATAATTTCAACAAAAAATAACATTCTTTACAGCAAAAAGTTTCTGTACAACAAAAGCCTACAGCAACAGTAAATAAAGTTTTATTTAATTAACACCTATATTAATGTTTTCATGTAACAATCAAAATTTATATTTTAAGTTTAATATATATTTTAAATTTTAAATTTTATTATTTATTATTAAATAATTTAACAGAATTATTTAAAATAAAAGTTACAGTCCCTACAGTCTCATCTTACCAATCAAACTTTTATCAATTTTAAAAGTAACAGTCAAAATCATTACAACCAAAAGTATTTACAGTCAAATGTATTAAAAACTTACAGCCAAAAGTCTACAGTCACAACATTTACTAATCGGGCCCTTGATTTGACATGGGCCAATTGGAGTATAACCATGGCACAAGTCCAAGCTTGGAAGACATGAGGCCTGTTAAAACCTCAAAACACTTTAAATGGTAGTTAATTTATGTTAATCTTCCCTTCCATTAATCCTAGTGACACAACAAATCTATCTTGTGTCATCGAATTTTCCAAATCTTAGTGGAGACAACCGAGTTAAGATATAATACATTTATTGGTTAGGGTTTATTTCGAAAATTCAAAAAATATACAAACATTCATGCTCTAAATGGTATCTTTGAAAAGGCCAATCTAACCACAAAATTATCGAGAGGTTTAGCCTTGAAAATGAAAGGAAAAACGGCAAAACAAATCCTTAAATTTTTATTTTTTATCAAAAAGTCAAAAACTTCTACATAAGTCATTTAAAATTTCTAATTTTTGAACTAATGTTATTTAATTATGTAATTTTGTCTTGATTAACAATTTAAATCCTAACAAAACTTACTCGTTAATAGAAATTAATGATTCTAACCTTGATTTTTGTTGTAATTAAAACTGATTAATTAATATAGATAATTTTTTTAAAAAAAAATTCAGCTTACATTATTTTCAAATAATATAATTTTTAACATAGGAGGGAAAGTAACTTTTGTATCATGTGGAGTAAGAAAAGATTTCAAGCAAAACAAGATAAGGGCTGACAAATTAGTCTAAATCATACAAAATCAATCTTAATTCTCTTAATTTTTTTGAGAAAAATAGCAAACTGTTTCATTTTACTTAATCTCCAAGCAAAACAAAAGTATCTATATCCCTTAATATTGTTGAATTAATTGCTATTCAATTCATCCAAAAAATGATGTAGAAAATCCGACCAGAAAAAATGAAAAAGATAATGTGTGGTTAATTTTTACAACTGTAAAAGTTCTAAAGTATATAAATAGAAAGAATATACATCTCTAGTCTAGAGGAAATTATATCTCCAGTAGTTTCTGTTAAAAGAGTAATATTATAATCATATTTTAAAAGTAAGTAAGAAATGAAGGGCCCAAGAAAGTATAATGAATCATAATGTCATGTCGATTATCCCATCATAATCTGTAGAGTGGAGTTAATTCTAAAGCATGAACAAAAGAATTCAAGAACCTTTTGCAGCATAAGTTTAGGTACCTCAAAAGGGTTAAAGCACAAAGCAAACAAAAACATCTTTTGAGTTAACCAATGATTTTTTTCTGTTGCTAGGTTTTCCAATTTCTAAAAATCTACCAAAATTTATCAAATCAAAGTTTTGTTTATTTCTCGGTTAATTTTAATGTTCAGTTTCTGTCGAAATCAAATGAAGTTTAATAAATCTTTTTTCTTATAAGAATAAAATAATTTTTTTACCATAAAAATAAAAATAAATTTATTAACAAATGACGTTAATCTAGTGGTAAAATATTTGACATCACTAGTTGTTATACATGGGTTTCGATTCTCTGTGAAACCATTTATTCGTTTTATTTTTAAGAATTTGACTAATTGACCGACCTATTTGAAGATGTAGTTTCAGAAAACTGAAGTAATTCAAACGGTTGAATGAAGACAGACATCTAAATGAATGACATTATAACACATTTGATTTGGTTATGCTAATTCGATCAAAACTTTTATCTATATTTTATAAATTTTATTTTTCGTAGACTTTAGTGTAATTTAAAAAGAAAATTTATTCAGCTCATCAAATCAAACTAAACCAAATAAAATTCCATAAACATCATTAATTCTTAAAACATAATCATTTTAAAACTAAATACCAAAAAAAACTGGTTGTGTTCGGAAAAATGATAGACCTAATATGAACAAAAGATTTTGAAAATGTAAATTAAGTGGATTAAGACATCCATAAAAGAGATTAGTGAAATACTACTAAAATAGGTGTTTTGATTCACATGATAGAACATTATAAGGCTATTAACTAGAGTATCATAATTACCAACATAGCTTAATTCCTTTTTTGTATTTCTAAACCTCATATTCTTGAAAGGCGAGTGAATTTCGTTGAAAATAGAGCCTCTTGTTTTTTTATATAATAATAAGCTAATAATATACATAAGAGTTACTAATCAAATTAAAGTAACATAAGGGTACTTGTACATGTGAGCTTTTTGTGTACTGTTAAAGCTGTTGATTGAACCGGTTCTTTTATTGGCCTTGAAGTTCGTGATTTGTTTGAACACTTATACCGGTTTGAGGAATATGCATAAGCCACGTCCTCATTTTTTTCTTTAGGATAATATAATAATAACACTAAATATCAACATTTTGGTATTTATTCTACAAAAAAAATTGCAAAACAAAATAATGACATTTTCATAGCAAAGCAAGACCTAAAAGTATGAGCGGAGTTCATTTGCACAAGAATTGTGTAGTAAATCAACAAAAAAAAGAGTGAATTTAATGGAGAATGGCCAGAATAAATTCAACAAAATTTCATCTTCCAAATTGATAAATATTTTAAATTAATTATATAACTATTATATTATGAATGAAAATTAGTCAACTGTTTACTCCTTTAGGATGATTCTAGTGGTAATATATTCTCCGAAAATAACATAATCAATATGAACAATATATTTTATATAATTTAATAGATAAAGAATAAAAATATATCCCGACATTCGTGTATTTAATTCGGTTAAGTTTATGCTTTAAAAATATCTTTTTGGAAACCCTAACTAGTTTAAACCCCTTAAAAATACGAATAAAAAATTAAACCTAACAGTTTCCTTTTAATATAATTTGATGTTTAAAATTTTCATGAAAAGCGTCTTATATCTTATGCCAATTTCTGATTTCATGCAATGTGGAAAAATATTTAGAAATCAACTAAATTGTGCATCATAAAAACAAGAGGAACTAAACATAATTAAAAGTAACAAAATCCACACGAATGAGATTTCAATACAGAAATAAAGTTCGCAAAAATCCCAAAAGAGATGACGAAAAATAAAGAAAGAAAAAATGTACAAAAGAGAAAAAAAAAAAAAAAAAATCTTATAAAATCATCTCTGCTTCAGACTTGACTTTAGTTACTCATAGCAAGCCTAAAATTTCTGGAGCGGTCTACTCGTAACCTCTATTATAAATTATTTAACCAAACCGGTTTAGCACCTGACCAGTCCAGTACGGTTCAATAGTTTGGATTACATTGGACAGCCACCAGTAACCGGTAAAGAAGTGGTAATAATAGGCATTGTAGCTTTGAAACCACTCTTTGAGTTTCCTCCACATTTCATTGTCTGCTCCAATATATTCACTAGTTGCATGAATATCTCCATCCTTGTCATGTCTCGATTCGCCTGCAAACCAAAATAGCAACTTTAAATTAAAAAAACCAAAATTGAACCGAAAAATCGAAACCGACCGAATAAAAAAAAAACTAAAATCCAAGAAAACCCGAATGGATAGTAAATTTCACTATCCAAATAACTGAAACCAAATCCGAACCGAAAAAATATGGATACCCGAAATATCTAAACATAAGCTTAAATATTGAATATTTATTAGTATTTTAAAACTAATTGATATATTTTTTATGTTCAATATTAATAATTAAGATACATAAAACACTTTTAATGTTTTATTGTTAATTTTATGTTTAATATATTTTAAATTTTGTAATATTAATTTTCAAATTTTAATATTAATTTATATATTTAATATATTTTACAGATATCCAAACCAGAACCGATTCTGGAAGAATCCAAATCAAACCCGAACCGAAAAAATAAAAACAACCGAATAGATTTTCTAAACTTCAATCTGAAAAATCAAAAACCAAATGAATACTAATCGAATCCGAACAGTTACCGAACCTCTAAGACAAACTTTTGAACTTGGAATATATACCTCGACAGTGAAGCGAGCCCAAATCTTGTCTATTCGAGTTTCGATGACACCTTTCAAGATCGTCAAACCTAAGCTTCTGATCCAATCAGCTATCTCTAGAAAGAACCCTCGTTCTTCGCATAACATCTACAACAATTGGACATCAAAGATTGAAACTTTTTGTATGGTTTCTCTATACTTGGAATCTTTCAGAAGAAAATGTTTACCTCAACTTGGAAAAGACGTGGAGGGTTTAGATCCTCTACAACAATTGGACAAATCATAGACTTTGAACCTACTTCGAAAGCCCATGTTGCTCCTCCTCCTCCTCCTCCTTCAAACCCACCTTCCTCTTTCATAATCTTCTTATACGCAACAAGAAAATGTCAAGAACAAGAATTCAAACATAGGAAAGGCTGAAACATTGATTTATCTTAGTGCTTACCTTGGATTCTCCTGTTTGTTTCAGTTTATCACCATGCTTTGAGACGTTTTGTAAGAAGAGCATGTGTTTGATTGTTCGTTCTAGAAGAGCATCTATGCTACACTGTTAGACAAAAACCACATTTACTCGTCTTTTCTAAAGGAGTGTTTAAAATTTGCCTGAAAAAGTTCGGAACTTGTCACTTACTTTTGCACCGTTTGGTATGATCTCACGCAACTCCTTTACACGATCTTGGATCATTTGGCGATCTTTAGGCCTTGGTCTTGGGTTCTCTCCTGGTTTTAGCCTCTTAGAGTTATTAGCCGGTTTTGCAGTTTCTTTCTTGTCATTCACTATCCTTGGACCGCCCTCACGCTTCAAGCTATGCGCTTGTTCGACCCAAGAACTGATCTGAGACCCGTAAACCGATGATGGTGTCCGGTGTTTCTTCTTCTCATACAACTGGCTGCCTTGAGAGCTACTGTGAGACGGCGTGGTAATTGAAGAGTTACTGACTTTGGTCAATGTGGTTTTGCAAGACTCAGAAGTATCATCTGAGATCTGCTTTGTGGAGGAGCAAGCACCTGAAACTACAGCATCTAACAGATGATCTGAACCTGAAGAACCAAACTCAGAATCCATATCTTGAATGATCCTGAAGTCAGATAACTCCCTAGTAAGCACTTCTGCTCTCATCTGTGAGACCCCCCAACCGTTCTCACAGCCTTTGTACTTATCATCCAAACCCAACATGTCAAACAAGTCGTTGCTTCCTACCAAGTGCTTGGAACTGATGTCTTCATATGGGATTTGTTGCTGTACTGCATCCACGTTAGACATACAAGAGAAGTTTTGATTCAGCCACGCATCAGGAAAACCTGCTGTGTTTGGCCATCCTCCCTGTTGTCCATTTCCAAGGTTTGCTTGCCTCATCATCTCTTCATCCACAAGATTACAGGAGGCTTCTTCAACCATCTGACCACTTCGATGATCTGATGGTCCAGTAGAGTTGAAGTGGGGTTCGCTAGTTTCAGCTACAAAAGCTGAAGATTGGAGAATCTTGTGTCCTTGTGAAGGTATCATCCGGGACACAGGGACTCCAATAAAATCGGCAGGAGGTTCATATGTTCTGTAGTTTTCAGATAAGAGAGCTCCAGGAACGCATCCAAGTTGCATGATAAGACCCTTCACGTCATTCACAAACCCCAAGTTCTCCATAATCTTATCGCACAATAACAGTGTACAAAACATAAGAATCTCATTTTACATAAACTCGAAGAACTTGAAATCTTAATTTCCAAAACACTTACAGGCAGACAGGAACCTAGTTGAACAACACCATGAGGAACAACCGGAAAAACTGCAACAGTCTGAATCAAACAAGCACAAAAGATCTTTGAGTGAGCTTGAACATATAAAAGTACGTTTTTTTTACTAAAAAGGAGAAATAAAAAAAAAAAGTATCAAACCTGAATACCAGCAGAGAATTGGAGAATCATTTCATTTATAACCTCAGGTGGATGACCATTGCGGTTGAAACTGTTTGCTAGAATCCATTGATGATGTCCAGTAAAAGCAGCTCGGCCGACTAACCTGAAATCCAGTTCCATTAAAGTCACCATGTGAGCCACGTAGATAAGCTAAATCTTGAAAGCAATAAGAAAGGCAAGGACAGAGATTAACATACCCCTCGCCTACCAAAATGATTCGATTGTTCAACATCATTCTGTTTGTAAGCAATGCAACTTTTTCATTCCCTTGTGTATCAATGCCAACAAGTCCAGAGAGTCTTTGAGGAAGTGATGAGCTAGATTCGGTTTCATAGTAGCATTCTTCCCAAATCAACAAGCTGAAGATAAAAAGGAAACAAATCAAGTTTATGATTATGACACAAATAAAATATCAGAAAAAGACAACAAAATTTACAGATAACAAAAAGATTTTCGGCTAAACAATGACAAAATGAAAAGGACAAGAAATAGAACGAAGTCTTGTGCTTGAAAGACAATACGTAAACAATAATTAAAAGAAAAAAGATATGGTTTTTGTCGAGAAACAAACCACAAATCGAAAGATTCTTCATGACAAAGCAAGATCAAACCAAACACAAAACTCCAAGAAAACAAAGGAAACAGAGATAAGATAAATTTCAAGTCTTTGTCCTCGAGATCCGAGTCTAAAATCCTTATCAAACAAGTATCCAAAACTGATATATTTGACTATATAAAAGTTTCATTCAAACCTTTGAAGTGATCTAAGTTTAGTTTAATTGGTAAATGAAACAAAAAGTGCAATTAGTACCTCGAATTTTGGCAGCCAATTTTCCAGAAAACAGCATAAGACCATTGATTATTAACACACATCGACCTCAAAGCTTCTCTTAACAAAACTCCCATAGCTTCTCTCTTTTAAGAAACTTCCCTAGACGAGAGTTGTTAGCTTCGAGTAGAACGATCTTTCACTTTGTAACAGTGCAAATTCAAACTGCACACACAAAAAAAAAGAAAAACTTTGAACTCTTAAAACATAAACCTTTTTCGAATGAATCTCAAACCAAGAAACAAAAAAAAGAAAACCCATTATTTACATTCTTTAAGGAGATTAGAGAAATGGATGAAGACAAGACTAACTTCCACGGCAAGATCCTCGTCCAGCTTGTTTTGTTCTAAGTCCACCACTCTGTTTCCTTTCAGGATCTAAGCTACAAGCGACTATATTCCGACATGCCATTTTCCAGTAATAATGAAGAGCGAAATATATAAAATATAAGAAAAAATGGTTTTCTTCTTCTTCTTCAGAATATGCTCTAAGCTTCAAGATTCAAGTAATTCCAGCCATTGATACAACTTAGAGTAAGAAAAAAGAGAGTTAATTTGAGAGAGAAAAAGAAAACAAAAATCAATGGAGGTTCTTTAATTTGAGCTTGCTTTATCGCTCTTACTCTTTGGGGGAAAAAGAATTGAAAAACAGAGCAAAAAGTAACATCTTATTTAAAAAAAAAAACAAAGAAGACGATGAATTCGAGAAAGGGTATAATGTTTTAGTAGAAATTACAATACTGTGCCACTGAGTGGGGTAGTCGAAGTCTTTTGTCCTTTTCCGATGGTGGTAGAGGAATATTTTAAGTATTACTTTTTTTTGTAAGGTAATATCCTGAAATTTATTAGTTGAATTGAACCCATTTGAACAAATTCAAAACACAGCCTTAGTTTTTAGCTGATTAATGTGAATCACTCGAAATTAATTTTTTATTAAATTGGTTTAGAACTAGTTAATTTTATGGTCTATATTGATAATTTTGAAAATATTTCGTTTTGGGTCAGGTCTTTTTTTATCATAATATCCCCTATTTATTAAAACAGAAACATTTTTTAAAAATAACCTTATCTTCATGTGTGATTTACATAATGTGCCATTGTATATTTAGGGATATATATTTTTTAATCTAATATATTGAAAATTTAAATAATTATATATTTCTTATTCTTATTCACGTGTAAACCCTAACAATCATATATTTAGTATTCCACTTTTTTAGGGATATATATATTTCTTGAAGCTAAATATAGGTAATATAAATATAATTTTCAAAACCTACTTATAAAAGATACATATAAATTATATTAAAATACTACCTATACTTATGGATAAGTAACTTAGAATAACGCACTTATCTAGGATATATTACATATACATTAATATGTATTATACATATAATTTTGTATTATATTTTAAATAATTATTTTGACCAATAATAATAATATTACTAAAAGATAAATATAATTTATTTAATCTTTGAAACAATTATAATATTGTATTAAAATACCATATACATAATGTACAATATTAATCATTTAAAATTACATATACATTAATATTTATTATACATATAATTTTATATTATATTTTGACCAATAATAATAATAATACTAAAATATAAATATAAATTATTTAATCTTTGGAAAAATTATAATATTGTGTTAAAATACCATATACATAATGTAGAAGATTTATCATTTAGAACAAATTTATAAATAAATTAAAATAATAAGATATCATAATAGTATAAAATTATAATTGATTCAGTTTTTTGGTGAATTAAATAATTATGAATTGTAAAAAATTAAAAGAAATTATTCAAAATCTAATAATATATATAATAATTAATATTATTAATATATAGATATTTCATCCCACGCACAGTGTGGGTCAAAAATCTAGTATTATATTAAAACAGAATAAATC
>OVAU01004083.1:0-10443 GCA_900406315.1 Biscutella laevigata subsp. laevigata | reverse complement strand
GAATATGAGTAGCTAACCTAGTCTAGATCATAGGAGAATTAACTCCCGAGAGGTGTTGGATGAAATGCCTGAACAAGTAAATAGGTTGTTAGTTGATTCCTTCCAAGAGATTGTTTAAGATATTGACTGATTGTTGCATGAGATTGTGTTTAATGCTTTCTGAACTTGTTGCTTGCCAAGAGATTGTGGGGTAGCATGTTTAGGAAATGGATCTTTGTCACGAGAGTGAACTGGTCTGAAATTGAAATCCTTAGACATAGGATGAACCACATGAGTGAAATAAACCAATTAGCATGAAATTGATTGCCTGTTCGGAGTTCCTTAATCCATGAACTATCTTTTATATATTTGAATTTTTTAATTCGATACAACTTGTTAGGATTGTTTAGTGACAAAACAACTCCTAAAACCTGCTTAGACCTAGCTTAACACTGCAAGGAACTAGTGCGTTATTTCCTCCTGAGTTGGTTCTACAACTTACTCACCTTACACTACATTGGTAGACGACGACAACCGACCGAAAATAATTTGTTTATCACCTGATGCGCCTAAGCTTCCATTTCCTCGTCACAAGAACAAATTAAATCAAGCAAACATCCATCTGCCCAAATTTGAACACCTAGGGAGTTTCACTTTCCCACTCTTTATAAGCTCTTCTAATTTTAAAAATCGATTTAGGTGCTTCTGCTAGTATTATGCTTTTATCAACTGCTAACAAAATTGGCTATGATTCTTTTGAACCTTGCAACCTTTCTTTGGTGTTAGCAGATAGATCAGTGGAAAACCGGTGGGTATGCTGAAGAATCTTCTAGTGAAGTTAGGCGATGTAATGATCTTGACTGATTTCGTGGTGTTGGAGATGGATGACAAGCCTAAAGATCCTTTCATCTTGGGAAGACAATTCTTGGCAACAAGAGATGCAACAATCAAAGTTCAGGATGGGACGATCAAAGTGAATCTAGAAAAAGGTTGTGTTAGAAATCATGTAAACAAGTCGGTAAGGAAGAAAGACGTTGATAATGGTCAGGCTTTATCTGCCGAGTTTGTAGACAAGCCCCCATTAGAGAAGCTCAAGGAGATAAGTGTACTGATACCAACTAAACCACCACGACAAGGGACATATAATTCCACTGAAACCAATGTTAAAGAAAAGACTAGCTATGGTAAGTTTAGTCAAGCTGAGGACTGGAACGAGCTCAAGAGAGCTATGCTGCAAACAATTGGAAGTCTTGAATCCCAAAATACCACAAACATAAAGATAATGAAGGAGCTTCAGGATAAGTTCACAATGTTTGAGAAAGGCTTCAAACCGCCTTGATCTAACGACGTACATCAAGCTATGTGACGTTAAACAATCTCATTTGGGAGGAAGTCCCATGTCTATGCATTTTACTTTTTTATTTCATTTTATTTATCTGTCTGAATCATTTTACTTTGAAGGATGCTCTGTGGATGTCTGATGATTTTGCAGGAAAAATATAGACCAGATGAAAAATTCAAAGGACTCTGCCAAACTTAAGATGACCAACACCGGTCACAACATCGGTCACATCTGGTGAACTATCTAAATTGGCAGGAAGTTTTAGCAAATTACATCGGTCGTCGTACCGTCAAAACTGGTGACCGGTACTAATTAACAGGAGGGTTTATGAACATAACATCAGTCAACATATAGGTCACCTATGTGACCGATCCAAATTGACAGGAGGTTTACGTAGAGTCACACCGGTGAGGATATCGGTCTAAAACAGACCGATCTTGCAAATGCAAGACGATTCGTACCAAGGAACGGTCACGATACCGGTCAGGTTGACCGGTATCAGGTTTGAAAAAAAACGGTTTTATTCTGGATTTTAAATGAATTTTTCATTGCCTCTCATTCTCTCCCAACTCTCTCTCTCACGATTTCTCAAACGAAAAATCCTAAAACTTTCGATTTTTGCTCAAATCTTCACCGATTTTGTTCATTCAAAAGCTTAAACTAATTATTTTCGAATTCCTAAACCCATTCAACTCTCAAAATCAAGGCCAAATCACTCAAACCCCCAATTTTAGAGATTTCTATTCACGTAGGTAAAATTTCAATTTCATGCTTGATTCTATGTTTTTAGTGTTCCAAATGCTTAATAATGATAGTTTTAGTGATTGTCTATGATTTTTTATGGTTGAATGTCGAAAACTAGACTGATTCATACCAAAAAATTGAAAAATTTGAAAATTCCCTAGAACAAGTGTAAGGGGTGACGAAAATTGGAAATTTTATTCTCTAAGCTTGATTTTTGGATTGGATTTGACTATCATTATGCTATATTAGTTCACCTTGCATAGAATTTGAACCGATTGATTTGAAATTCGATGATTCTTGTTGGGATGATATTTTGATAGTTGAAATTGATTGGATTGATGGTGAAATTGGGATGTCATGTTGTTGAAATTGCATAAATGATATGATTGTGATGATAATTGATGGAATTCAAATCTTTGCCAATCATATATGCTTATGTTTCGTTTTCTATTGCCATGATGCTGGATAAGCAATGGGACGAACAAGGGAAACAGCTTAACGAGACAAGGGGAAAGGAATAACGACATCTAGTGGAGTTGCTAAGAAGCGCAAAGGAGCTAGCGATAGTCGCTCAGAGTGAGATGGTTCTCCTGAACCAGTTTCTCAGTCTGTGAGGATATGGAGCAAAAGAGAAACCTCGGCTAGAGAAGTTCTCATAACAAAAGGAAATGAACCGCATTTGTGCAACGAACGAGC
This sequence comes from Biscutella laevigata subsp. laevigata, assembly GCA_900406315.1. NCBI lineage: Eukaryota > Viridiplantae > Streptophyta > Magnoliopsida > Brassicales > Brassicaceae > Biscutella > Biscutella laevigata. The sequence continues at coordinate 7,682 of OVAU01004083.1, read as the reverse complement.
AAGGAGAGCTAGGAAAAAGCGCTTGAAAGAAGCCAAGGAAAGGGCGAAGTAGCCACCTGTACGGGAACTGTTCAGGAAGTTCATGAGTTGCAACTTTGTGTGGACTCTTTCTCCTCACCGGCCTACTCTGGAAAGCCTTGCATTTATGAAGATGATATATATTTGGTGAAGATGATAGATATTAAAATCTTGATCGGTATGTAGGAGGTTGCTCACAAAGAGTCAACATATTGGTTTTTGGCTAACTTGGAGGTTTATCAGACCTCAGGGGGTTTTAAGGCGTGATTGGTAGAGTGGAGTGAGAGTTGGGAGCTGTAAACAGGTGGGAGTGAGAGTTGGGAGCTGAGAGCTGGGAGTTGGAGCTGAGAGCTGGAAGCAAGAGTTGTGAGGTGTGAATCAAAATTAGAAATTAGAAATTATATTTTTAAAATTAAATCTATTTTTAAAATAAAATTAAATTTTAAAAATAAAAATTATATTTTTCAAATAACAAAGATTAGCATTTTTTTATTTTAATAATTATTTTGTCTTTTATTCACAAAGATTATTTTGCTAATTAAAATTATTTAAATTCTTGAAATGTTAGATTTTAAATTTAACAAAAAATTATTTAACAATTTATATTTAAAAATATTTAATAAAATAAATTAAAATTTTAGATTCTAAGAATTATTTTTAAGTAAAATGTAATTATTTATTTAAAAAAAAATTATCGATGTTGAATTTTTTCAACAAAATTTTAATTCTCAGCACAATTTCTTTAGCATTTTAGATTTTACTAATTATTTCCAACAAGATATCAATTCTAAAAAATAGTTAATTCAAATGATATAATTTAGTCAATTTCAATAATTTCAAAATTTAGATTTAATATAGATAAATAAGAATGATATTAGAATTTTGGAATTTTAGATTTAATCAAATGATATATCATTTTATATTTTAAAAATTATTTGAATTTTTATAATAAAAAATATTTTGTTAATAAAGATATTTAAATGTTTTGAATTTTCCTAGAGAAATAATAGTTTAAGAAAATAAAAAAAAAATATTTATGAGATTTTAAGGCATCTATAATCAATTAATTTAATATTTTCAGATTTTAATAATTAAATAACTTTTATTATTAAATTTATTTAAGTCTTTAGAAAATTTGTTAGAGAAAAAGTAGTTACATTTAAAAAGAAAAGTATTTTAGTTATAATGCACCTCAGTTGAAAAAAAGAAGAAGAATATAACGCACTTCAAACTCTTTGATTTGGAGAGGTGTAACGCAGGGTAGTTATTGGAGATTCTCACACGTGTGAGAGAAAAGAAGATAAAGTTGATTGGCGCAACCATTCTATAACCACGGTACCAATCATGGCTTTAGAGATGAGCGAGGCAGCAGTTTTATCATATTTTTGGACAAGCGCAGAGAAACAGAGAAGTCCATGAGGTTGACTACAAGACCATTGTTTAGATTTATAGTTTCCCGCTGGATGGGGATATTGATTTTGCTGAAGCAACCCAGTACAACAAGAAGGTTAACGAGTGTATTGGTTCATGGGTATTCAGAGGAGGCAAGACTAAAGGTAGAACGATTAGGCCTCCAGCTATGCGCTACGTGCACAAGGTACTCGCTCACACCATCTATTATAGGCGTGAGACTGGGGAGGTTCATACCAACGAGATGAACTTCATTCGCTTGTTGCGTAATCACTTTGACAACTTCTACCTATTTCATAGAATAAAGGAGGATAGATCGAGCATCGTGCATATCTTCTGCACTGAGATGCTAGAGCTGCAGGAGAGGTTGTGGTCAACACATATGCTACTCCACATATCAGTTCTGGAGGTCTGTTTACCCCGTTGTTCACGGATGTTGGGTCCCCGATAGATGCGCCAGCTATACCATCGAGGTTCATGGACCTAGCCTATATGCAGTAGTTCATAATAACTACGAATACACTCCACTTCCTCCTTCCCAACCGGTAGATTACGGACTTGATTAGACTGGGAGGCATCAACTTTGATCCTCCAGCTGCAGAGTTATATAATCCCGCGGAACCTGTCTGTTGTAGGCTGATTGGTTCAACACCAGAGCCAGAGTCTGAGTCTGAGGATGAGGATGCACCACCACCCGTATATGAGAGTGCTCGGTACTACGCTTCGGCATTGCATGTCCTGAGCCAGCATGGACCATTGAGAGATGTGATCTTGGACAGCAACAGGAAGGGTCGCTAGATCCTCTATCAGGATAGGATCATCAGGTCCATGGCCAAGGCACACAAGAAGACACATGCTCATGTGAAGAAGCAGGTTGCACATGTGGAGCATCATCAAGCGCGATGGACGCAACATTCATCCCTATGCGCCATTCCACCACCGCACTTGACGAGCCACGCGAGGCTGAGGCCGATCCTCCCCGATCTTCGACTTATGAGAGGCGCCCGAGAGTCCAATACGCACCACCACCACCATAAAGACTTCAACTCTGATGGGGAGTTCGATCCAGACACCTACTTCATGTAGGAATGCTCTCACCTTAGGTTTTTAATTCTTTTATTTTCTTTCATTTCTTTTATTTTATCTTCTTTATTTTCGCTTTCTTCTTTTAGCTTGGACACATAGAGACTGTATTGTTTAAGTTTGGGGGAGGAACCACCTTTGAACTAACCCTTTGCTATATTGTCTTATTTGACTTATTTATGTCATTTGCACCATTTGGATTGTTAGGAAACATATTGAGGTTTTATTTAATCACATTGTCTTTTATTCAATTTTTTAAAAAAAAAATTCCGAAAAATCAAAACATTTTCATGATTTTATTCGGTTTTATATTAATATTGCATTTCATTTAGGTTAGGATTGAGTCTCATATATTATGCATTTCATGTTTTCAAGAGATAATCTATGCACCCTAGCTCTAGATCATCGATTTTGGCTTAGTAGTTTCGGAAAGTCTTGAAGTTTGTAGATTTAGATCTTGATGTTTAAAAAGCTAAGACATTTGTTTGTGATGGCTGCATGCCTAGATTGCTTTCAATTATGATATGAGTCTAATCCTGAATTTTAATTAGCATGATCAATTGTTTCACCTGTGTTTCATGGTTTCTCTTATTTCAAGTACAAGTTTGGGCACATTATACCCAAACATCTTTAGCCAAGCTTGATTATCCTCATTTTAAGGATAATGCCTTCTCACCCAAAGCACCCCTGACCCAAACACTTGTGAGTTCTCGTTGTTCTTTTATTTAGTGATTGTGATTTTGCAAAAACCTGAAAGTATAGAGAGCGACAATAGAGAACATCTATGTGGGTAGCTTAAGATGGAAAGAAAGGAAAATTTTGGATAGAACTAGACCTAGATTGATGAGTTTGATATGAGAAAGCTTGAAAAAGAAAAGAAAAAGAATGGGTAGAAAGAAAATAAACACCAAGAGGAATAAAAAAAATGAAAAAGGGATGAGATAAGAAAAGTCAAAGACTTAGCTCCAAAAATAGTAAGACAAAAAAAAAATTCAAAGCCTTAGAGTAAGATAAAAAGGAAAGAGTCTAGTTTTAAGAAAAGAAAAGAAGAATGGTGAATAAAAGGTTAAAAAGAATAAGATTGGGTAGATGTTAGACTCAAAGTTTGGAGGGGGGGGGGGATATAGATGTTCAATGTTGTATGCCCCAATTGCTCTTTGCATTTCCTTATTTTGTTGTAATCATTTTACGCTGCGAGAGAAACTGAATTACGATCAACCTTCATGCCTTGAGTGAAACCTTCCTTTTCGCATTGGAGTCCCCTTTACCGAACCGATTGAACCCTTGTGTATTCATTTGATCGTGTTTCACTCTTGCTAATTGAATGTATGAAAGCATGATAGATTTAGATAGGTGGATCGCCTTTGCTTAGTAATGATAGAGGAAAGGTGATATTGCTTGGATGATGAGATGAGTAGTCATGCTAAGTTGAAAACGCTCTCATCGATGGGTTCTGATTACTAGATTCTTGCTTTTCAAACCTCGACCTTTCGCTAAGATTTTGTTTTGCTTGAGGGAAAGAAAATGATAAGTTTGGGGGAGTGGATATATTGTGTTTTTAGCGGTTTTGATGATTCGTTTTGATACCTTTTTCATTAGATTTAGGCGCGTTTAGAGTCCATTAGGTTGCATTTGCATATCAGTTGTGAATTCAGGTGCATAGATGAAACTATTCAGGAAATGAATCTAGAAGTGAGGAAAAAGGAGGAAAAATGCCAAAGTATCAGATTTCAGAGAATCATATCGGTCAACAAGACCAGTCCACAGACTGGTGCCATACACACAAAAACTGACAAATGAAATAGACTAGTCACCCCAGGACGATGCATACACCGATGCAAATCAACAGGAGAATTACACCGGTCAAGACCACCGATGTGAAGACCGATCCATGTATCCCAAACATCATATGGAAGAACAATACCGGTCACCCATACATGTGGGTCTGACCAGTATCACTCCTCCGCGTTTTAACTTATCCAAGTTTAATGGGCCTTTTTGGGTCCTTTTGATTTGTACACTTTGGCTAACTATAGTTAGTTTTTTCTTTCTAGTTTTACATTAGTCTTCTTTTTGAGTTTTTAATTTGAGCTCGGATTTTAGTTTTCTCTCTGAGGAGAGTTTTTTAGATTCAATTTATCCTTTATTTCTATTGATTTCTTTGATTCATGTCTTCATTTATTTTAATTGCTTTGATTATATTTTCTGTCTTTGAATCCCTCCCTGAGTCATGTCTAGAAACTCATAAAGTATTCTACGCATGATTAGGGAGTAGTCCCATATACTATGGATTATGGTTAGAAGAGGGTAGAATTAAACTCCTAGAAGGTTTAGGGCTAATACCTTATTATCTTCTTCTTATTTATGAACCCACTGCTAGAGGAGGAGTAATTAACCTAAACCTAGTCTAGATCTTAGAAAATATGTCACCCGGAAGGTATTTGCCTGATCAAATAAGCAAGCTTTCAATTTAGGCTTTTCAAGGGATTGTTTAAGTCGGGTTGATTGGTGTATGAAATTGAGTGCTATGCTTTTTAATTGTGTTTTCTTTCAAGAGATTGTTTATAATGCATGATTATGAAATGGTTTCTACCACGCGAGTGGATTAATCTACATAAGAAATTCCTAGACATAATATAAGTTTAATTGCGTGAATTAAACCATCTACTAGCATAAAAATGAAAAGTCCAATTTGATTGCCCTAGTCCATATTCTTGTTTTAATTATCGAATTGAAATTTTCTTCGATTCAGTTTACTTTTATTTTAATTGTCATTTTATTTAGTTTTCTAGATAAGTTTGTTAGTCACAGACAACCATATCATTCCAATGTAGGCTTAGCAACTTAGCATCTTAGAACTAGTGTGTTAGCTCCCCCCAAGTTGGTTCGACAACCCCACTTACCACTACCTCTACATTGAATGACCGGTTTTGCTAATCCCATAGTGAAAATCGAATTTATCAATTGGCGTTGTTGCCAAATTGGGATTGAAGCCATTAGTTCTTCGAAAACGCTAGGGACTACGTTGAACAGTCAGTAAACTGAAAAATAAAGAACCTAGTCCCTAACAAATGCAGAGAACTAATGGCTATTTCCAATCCTGATTTGGCAACAGCGCCAATTGATAAGTTCAGATTTCGGTCTTTTATCCTATAAATGTTGTAGTAAGGAAAGATGGGTGATCTAAATTGTCGAACCAACTCAGTGGGGGAAACAACTCACAAGTTCTATATTGGATTTTACTAAGTCTAGGTTGGAATAATAGGGTTGTTATGTCACTATCAATCCTAAGTAAACACAATCGATTTAAAGGAAATTCAAAAATATGAATAACTCATGGACCAGAGCAATCGAAATAGGCAGTCGGTTTCATGCTAGTTTGGTTTAATTCACTCATTCAGGTTTATCCTATGTTTAAGAATATTAAAATCAGATTAACTCACTCTCATGATGAAAATCCCTTTCCTAACATGCTACTACACAATATCTTGGCAATAAACATGATTCAGAAGCATTAAACATGATTCCATTCAACAATCAATCAATAACTTAAACAATCTCTTGGAAAGAACTGACTAACAACCTATTCATTTGGTTCATGAATTCTAACGAACACCTTTCGGGCAATAAACTTCCTATAATCTAGATTAGGTTAGCTATTCATATTCTAGCATTAGATTCATAAATATATTGAGGATACTTGTTCTATTTAGTTCTAAACCATTCATAGCAATCAAATCAGCATATTCTTAACCTTTATCCATAAACTATATGGAACTACTAACAATCTATATTTAGAACACTTAGAGTGTTTCTAGACATGACTTGTGAAAAGGATTAAGATTAGAAGAAATAGAAGCAATAAACAATCAACAAGAAAAAAGAAAAAACTAAAAAGAGAATTACAATAGAAAATACCAAGTAGTCTCTAACAATGAGTTTGAGAGTACTTAGATCTAAAAACTCAAAAACTTAAGAAAAACTAAGGTAAAAACGTCCCCTAGGGGTTTAGTTATTAGCTCCATTTTATACTTAGCCAAAATACAAATTTAAAAAGAAAATTTAGACTTGTAATTTTTTTCTCCGCGTGACGTGCGCCGGTCAGGTGTGACCGGTGTGGCCTGACTAGTGTGGGTCCTCCGTAAGGTTTTAGGTCGTGCGTCAGTCAGTTGTACCGGTGTGGCATGACGACGCTTAACTTTATGTTTGGTCTGAAGGATAAACGCTGGTGTGGTGCACCGGTCAGCCTTGACCAGTGTGCTTGCTCTTTGTCCATTCGTCGAGTCTGCATCGGTGTGGTGCACCAGTCAGTCATGACCGGCGCTTAATCTCCCGGTCTGCTTTGGGACGTGTAACGTCATTTGACTGGCGTGCTTGACCGGCATAGCTTCTAATTCCGAGACTTGGTTGATTTTGCTCCTGAAACGCTCCATAATTGCTCAGTTCCTTGCCTTAGCTTTCTCTGTATTAAGGATGATCCTACATAAGGAAACTAGATCAATCGTGATCACTATTCTTTGTATCTTTCTGTAATTAGCTTTCATACTCTTGCAGCCCTAGATCATGAGTCTGTATATATATTCTCATTGTATCATTGTACAAAGAGAGAACAATCATCTTCTATATGGTATCGGAGCACAAGATTCTAAAAACCTAAAATTTTCTTTTTACCTCATACGACAATGTCGTCTTCTTTCGGCAATGCTTATTCAGCCCCAACAGAAACAATTCTCACCAATACTCAAACCCTTCTCAATATCAACACTACAAATGTGTCAAAGCTTAACTCCACCAATTATTTGATGTGGAGTCTACAAATCCAATCTCTCTTGGAAGGCCATGCCCTTGCATCTCATCTCGATGAAGCTCACGTCCCACCGACGGCGACCATCACAACAAATGATGTCGTGACATAGAATCCTGCTTTTGTTCTCTGGCATAGACAGGACAAGCTTATCTATAGCGCTCTGCTGGGAGCCATCTCCGCCTCGCTTCAACCGTTGGTGTCCAGAGCAACAACCGCTGCACAGATTTGGAGTACGATGGCCTCGACGTATGCGAAGCCAAGCCGCGGACATATCCGTAACCTGAAGACACAACTCAAAAAACTGGAACAAAGGAGACAAGACCGTTGATGATTATATACATGGCATTATCACGAGGCTAGACAA
>OVAU01004082.1:0-10445 GCA_900406315.1 Biscutella laevigata subsp. laevigata | reverse complement strand
CCAATTTGGCTCGGTCAACGAAAGTTTAGAATTTAATTGGATAGTCTCCATATGATTATTTACTCTACTGTCATAAAATTCATTATTTGTTAATATCAGACGATAGATCGAACTCATATAATATGGAAGAAGCAAAAATTATCATTATAGTCTCGTTGGTTATATAAAAAAATTAAGGTTTATCTGTATACTTTTTAATAGTGTTTTAAATTTTTATTATTCTTCTCTTCTTTCTTTTTATTTTTCTTTTCCAATTTCTCTCCTATTCACATTCATCTTTTTTTTCTTTTTCTTCTTTTCTTTTTATCCTCTTATTAATTATAGTAATTGGTTTTAAATGGAAGTATTATTGCTAAATCCAAAAGATTTAACTTCATCATTTTGTGAATTCATAGTTGATTCATCTAATTGATTTTGTTGCCAACATCTCTCAGATATTCGTTATTCCGGAGAACTATGTTGTATATGACTGCCTGGCCAATAGTCGAGGAGAAACGAAGAAGTGTTTGAATAAGATTCATAATTTCATATCATGTCGTTGTAATTTGTGCTTCTTTTCTTTTTGGGGTTAGTCTCCACATGTAACGTAAATAGTGTTTTTCTTCATTTTGGTGGCTTTCGATAAGGGTCCAACTTGGACCGTCCAAGTTCTCTTCAAAAGTCTCTTTGACATAGTTTACCCACTCTCTTCATGTTCTTCATAGCCCCTGCTGCTACCAGGTTTGCGTTTCTTGCGAACCTGATACAATTCATATTTTGTCTTATAAAATAATGTCCATTTACGATCTCTGTTAGATAATTCACGGATCTTAACTTTGAGGTATGTATCCTTTCCCTTTCTAGACATGGCAAACAACTATGCGGTATAATTCAATGTCAATTCTATTGTTCACTAATCCACAACAAATCAAATCTTAACCAGCTAATGCAGAGCTCTTTGCTTACCTGGAAAAGAATCCGTTTTCTGTGTGTTGTGAAAGTGGCTGGGGCTGGTTTATGGTCCTGGTGCTGAGGCAATTCCCGAGAATCTATAGTATAGAAGAAAAGAAAATGATGGGCATATTAGAGGCAGGACAGGTTTCACTGTTCTAGAGAGGTGAATGACAGTGGATTTCAATACCAACTCTATTTTGAACACAGGCAGGAACAGATAAAGTGCTACCAGAAGTTGCTCTTCTATCTGCTAGGATCTGCATGAAGTGAACATAAGGAAGTTTTGCTGGAAAAAAAAAAAGAAGAGATTGCAAACGGCACAAGTATAGACTATATACCTCTTCGATGCCAGTGAAGGAGTTAGCAATATGTATCCAGTTTTTAGAACTTGATCGTATCTTAAAACATAAAACATAATCATACACCAACCAAAATTAAGCAGAAAGGGAACCAAATAGATTGACAAGACAGCCTAACTAGGTTATATGTCAGCAAGAGGTAGGGTAAGTGCCTTTTTTATAACTTTCAGAGCAATGCAATGAATTTCAATAAAAGTGATGAGTATAAAACCTAAAGGCCAATACAAACGGGAAGTTGGGTCTTTGTATGTTGCTTCAAGGCAGATGAGTCTTTCTCTGTCATGTAGACGGAATAACCCAAACATCCATATAAATCTGCTGGAGTGCGCCTCTCTTTAGAGACTTCAGCTTCAGATAGTCCAACAATGTAATCAGGAACTCTAAGTTATTAAATGTCATTAGTTTATGCATAATCCATGGGAGCAAAAGAAGAATGCAAAAGAGTAAGAAAAAGCAAAAACACATCTATCGGAAAATTGAATAAGTAATATGATGCATAATGCTACAGCCTAGTGGGTTAATTCTGATATTAACTTATGAACTAGAATCTACGATCAGATTGTTGCCAACATCTCTCAGATATTCGTTATTCCGGAGAACTATGTTGTATATGACTGCCTGGCCAGGCAGTAACCAATTCAGTCACAAGAAGAGAGCTACGTGGTACGGATTCAAGCAGGGTACACCTTTTTTGGGTCGAAAAATAAAAATTAGTTTTAATTTCATTACAAGGAAAAAAGAAAATATTTCGAGGATAATGATAACAACTAATTTCCTTTTTTTTTTTTTTCTAGATTTGCTGTCATCTAAATCACACCAAAGAATCATAATTGCCACTGACAAAGATTCATAAACTAGACAACCTTTTCATTCATTCTCATTCATTTTTTTCCAGAGAAAAAACAGAGACAAACAGAGAGAAACAGAGAAAAATCAAACGCGAGAGTGATCAATCATGACCTCCGGCAAAGATTCCGAGCGGGTACATGAAGCGGAAAGATACGGAAGTGAAACTTCCAAGGCTGACGCGAGTGAAGAACAAGCCTCCGGCGCCGGTGCAAATAACCGCCGAACAGCTTCTAAGGGAATGTGGAGAGAGGCAAGAGCGTGAGATTCGGGCGCCTAAACACATAATCACCGATTGGACAGAGCTTTCCGATTACAGACTCAGAAGGCGGAAGGAGTTGCAGCATCCTATATCTTGATCAAATATGCCCAGTGGGGAAGAATCGCAGAGAAACAACATTCATCAAGTCAAGGATGCAAAGAAGTAGAAAGGGCCAGGGATATCTACAAGTATGCTCTTGGTCGTATCCCTAAAGGAAGAGCTGAGGATTTGTACAGAAAGTTTGTGGCGTTTGAGAAACAGTATGGGGATAAAGATGGGATTGAAGACGCCATTGTTGGCATGAAAAGGTTTCAGTATGAAGATGAAGTGAGTAAAAACTCTCTCAACTATGATTCCTGTTTCGATTACCTCAAGATAGAGAGGAGAGTGTGGGGGAACAAAGATCGGATCAGAGAGATCTAAGGGGAGGGCTATTGCTAATGTTCCATCTTCCTGGCAGAGATACATCTACCTATGGATAAACTATGCAATGTATGAAGAAATTGAAAATGAAGATGTGGAGCGTACACGAGAGATATACAGACAACGCCTCAAGCTTATCCCCCACAACATAATTTCTTTTCCCAAAATATGGTTGCTCGCTGCACAGTTTGAGATCATGCAATTGAATCTCACAGGTGTTCAACAGATACTGGGAAACAACCTCAGAAAAGCTCCAAAAGACAATATTCAACACATACATTCAAATCGAACTCAAGTTGGGAAACATTATAGGTGTATAAGTATTTTAGTAACAATATTCTTGCGATATGGGGTTACCTTTTGCGAAAAGAGGCCTGTTTGCTTTGTCATTTCCTCCCAAGGATGAGCACCCTCTCTGCTACCCTTTCCTATTTCTGTAACTTCTGTTTCTCAGCTTATCAATCATGCTTGTAATCGTCTCTCTTGGGATGTCAAATGTCAGACTCTGTCCCTTCCTGTTCTTTATAACCAAAGTTTTCAGATTTGGAGTCTTTTTAAGAAAAAATGTTAAAAACTCCCTGAAATAGTCCATGCTAAAGTCAACACGATGAATAGTCAAATGAGACAACTCTAACTTCGGGATTGCATTCTGGAATATGTCCAACCACTGAACAGAAGAAGTCAACTCCAAACTCTTCACGTTTCTTATACCCTTTATCAAGTTTGCAGGATTACTCAAAAATCGGTCATCATCGAAGGGAAATTGAAAATCCCACTGGGGATTTACCACCAGATGAAGTTTCAGTTTGGCTTCAACAAGTGAAGTGAAATCGACGCTTGGATAAGCACGTGGAACATGATCCACATAATCCAAGTAAAGAAGACCTGGAGTATTAAACGTAATCTCCTCAGGAAACCCGTGATATTCTTCCGAGAACTTTCGATTAATTGAAAGTCTTTGCAGGCTCTGGCTTGATAGTATGCCAGACCATTCCCAACTCTCCCAGCATATACCATCCATCTTCAACTCCTTAAGTTTAGGGGAAGCAGAGATGAATAATTGAAACACACAATCACTACTACGACGGTAGAACCTCACCGAATCAAGTAAGAGCGTCTCAAGGGCAGGAAGCAAAGCATTTGGAGGAATAACATCAATCACAATACCTTTCCCCAACTTCAGCTTGACTACGGTTTTGCAAGTGAATACCTCGAGCGGAAGTGTGTATCCATTTTCAGCGTGAATACACAGCTCTAAATCTATAACCCCAAGTTTGATCACATGACGGAGAGAAGTGTTGAGACGAGCCTGATGAACTGAATTAATAAATTCTCCACATTTGAGAGAGACTCTTCTGACCCTGGTGGTAGCAACTGGTATATCCATGATCAGACTGAAGAAATTCATCAAACTCTCAACTGAATCCTCCTCCAATTCAAGGAGGGGTATGATCTTAAAGAGATCCTTGAAACTCTGAGAGAGAACCGAAAAAAGTACAGCCTCTTTTGCAGAAAGAAAGCTTCCGATACGTTGAAGAAGATCTTTCGGCAGAGTGCTTATTATATCCATCTTTGCTTCAAGCCCTAGCGAACTAGGTTGAAAATGAGCCTATTAGTTTGTCTGGACCAGATCTGAGAATGTATAAAGTGAGAGAAAAAGAAAAAAGAAAAAATGATTGATAGTTACCCGTCTTTATATCCAGACTCGATTGCTTCTACATCGGAAGCTAATGCGTCTCTTTCTCTGGTCAAAGGTATTCTCTGGTGGTAAGATACATCTGTAGCATATACTTCTGCAGGCGTTTTCACATTCTCTGATTGAATATTCTCCCAATATCCAATAACCCGAGACTGATTTGATGCCGGGCCATATTCTGTACGATGCAACAGCATTTGACCACCAGTCTCTCTAACCTCAGAAAATATATCTTCTTTTAGCCGTGTTTCTATGCTTTCTACCTGCATTAAGGATAATAATCAATCGGTCAGAATTTACAATTTTGTATATATAGATAAGGGTGTGATTTGAAACATACCACTGCATCGGTTGTACCAACATCCTTGAGGGTATCAACATGATTACTCAATTCACGCAAGACAAAAGGAGTTCCGTTGATGTAAACAACTGCTTCTTTTCTTATTGTTTCGGTTGAATCCCCATCTTCTTCATTAATCTGCAAACGGCTTGAAGTCTGTCCAGGGAGAAGGTACATCTTAAGTATAGAACCTTTTCCCAAGACAGAACCCCTGCGTTTGTTGACAGTTGACTCCATGACTGCATCCCGGTGTTGTTTCCACAGTTCCTCCTGCACCAAAAATATTCAAAGCTGCAATGTCCTAAATAGAGAAAAGATTTACAGTGCGCATACTGAGGCAATGACTCACAGAAATGGTAAAAATCCGTCTAGGCCCTAGCCTCATGCTCCACTTCATCGTTTGCATCTCAGCTCTCTGATGCAACCACTTCTTAAAAGTCATCTTAGACTCTCCTTTCGCAAAGTATTCGTCAAGATTTTTGCTGCCAATATATGCCGCAAAGGCAATCAACCAGAAGTATGTCTTCAAGTATTCAGCACCACGTTTCAGTGCAGCACTTCTTACTCTTGGCTCAACATATTGTTGGCTGAAAACCTTCCTGTACTGCAGAACTGCTTCACGGATATTTTGCACTGCAGAACTTCTATCAATCACAGCATCTAACGCCTCACGAGATTCAACTCCATTATCGAATAATGTAGTGATTTTCAACAGCAGAGGGATGTCATCCATTCCAAATACACGGCCAGGTTCTTCCTCAGTATTACTTCTAGTTTCTCCACCACCAATTGGTGGTTCTTCAGCCACACGGTCACAATCCTGAACACCATACAGAACCTTAATAGGTCTCCCATAACTGATACGGAGCTTCACTAGACAGGCTATGACAGTTCCAGTGGTTGTTCTACCTCTCCCCATCTGTGAATATTAAGGTGAAAAAGGAAATGCCGTAAGTCGATCAGACAAGCTCAAGACGAATACTTAATATATCAAATACCCAAGCAGATTGTGAAACTTAACCTGGCAGTTGAAGACAAAAGCAGTGTCTTTAGAAGCAGAAGCAATGTTCGATGTCAATGTGTCAAAGTCTGAGCATTTAGGCGGTTTACCGTCAGTTATAGGCATACGTGCATACTTAATCGATAAACCTTCAGCCTCTAAACATTTGAAGACCTCGAGGGGTGTCTTAACAGAATCAGCATCTACATGTTCCCATAAGTCAAAAATCTGTCCATCCTTGGTTTCGTGAATGACCATTATCGCACCCTCATATCGCTTGGCTTCTCTCAGAATATCCTCTTTCAGACGAGCCTCCCTTCCTTCGACTGTATCCCGATCAATTCTCTAAACAAAGGTATTTATGTAAGCTTTTCAACCAATTCATAAGAGTTGAAGTATACAGACACAACAGATTATTACCTTACATCCTAGCATGTTCTTATATGGACTTTCAACTTCACGTACAACGAAGGGTTTCCCATTGATATATATAATAGGTTCTTCCCTCATATTATGCCAAAAAACTGGCCTGACGCCTCTTAAACTCCAAACCTTTTCAATGACGGATCGAATACCATCTATAGTTGGATTTGCAACACCATATACAGGAAATCCTAGGACCTCTCTAAAATTCGGTGCTCCTTCCATCCATTGCAGACCTAAATTTTGGAAACCAGGACTATGATCACTCTTCAGAACAGTTTGACTTCCCAGAACTGCCCCATTTCTAAGTTTAGCGACAACACTCATCTCCTGAGGACGACCGTCAGTAGATTCTGCAATATTTGTCGTAGCTGCATATCCAATGGCGCCCAAAGGATCTCTCCTGAGCTGTCTGTAAGAGGCAAATGAACTTATAAAAGACTTCTGAAGATCATATGCAGAAACACTGAGTACCGAGTTAGTTTTGGCATTCAAATTCTTCAATAACAGCTTAAATAGATACAACGGCAGAGAGCTACATAAACATAGGCAACGTCTCTCAAATGAAATTACTCCTACAGAAACCTGAGGTACATCCATATCTACAAGCAAGGAGATGGATAACGAGTTCATAGCTGTACACAAAGAAAAACTGCTGGTCAGTACCTGTGAAGAATGCTATAGAGTGCTGGCCTAGCTCGCATCCAATCAGCAAAACTGACATGGACAAGCGAGCCAGATTGGAGGAAAGCACCCTCTGAATGAAGATATACAGCAAAGCATATAAGGAAGTAATATATTTCCAAGTACTCGACAAAAAATGAGAGTGCTGCCTTTCTCTTCTTTTCATCGGGTTGACGAAAAATACTTCTGCGATAGGTTGCAATAGCCACTAGGAAGTGCTGTAAGTTGATTAATAAATAAATTTAGACCTTGTCCCCGAAGTGAAAACCCAGGAGAAAAAACTATACAGTGTCCTATATATCAGATCGCATACTTAGGTAGTAAAGTCACCAAAAGATACCTGCGTAGATGCACACTCGTCAATTACTTCATCAACTTGCCTTTTGCCTTCTACACCACCCTGGAATCATGAAAACGGTTAATAGTTAGAACCAGCATGCCCAGCAAGATGATCAGAAAAAGATAAAAAGAAAGGGACTAAATACCTCTAAGACTCGTATCAAACTTCTAACAACATCATATTCCCCTCTACGTATTGCCTCCTCAGAATTTGGCAGATTGATAGTAATATTCTCACCAGCTTTGAATATTCTCCCAGAAGAGCTGTTTCTTGGCAATCCTCGACCTTTATTCAACATACATACGAAAGAAAAAATTGATAGGTTAGTAGAAACTTTTACATAATGTACATATATATTCATAAGAACAGAATAAAGAGTCAAATCTAATAAAGTAATATCATCAAGGGTGTTGAATAAAGTTGTGGTTTTAAAATAGTGAGTGTGAAATAAGTTGTTTACTATCTTAAGGAATATTGAAAAGAGGGTTGGGAAATAATTATTTGGCTAGTGTATACTGTTACATTTCTTTCTGAAATATAAAAGCGCACAGGTAGATACGACATTTCAAAAGCTAAAAAAGTTGACAATTCAAAATATTGTTCCCTAGATTCGGTTCTTTTTGTTTTAAAAAAACAGAATTCACAGAAACAGCATTCGTTAGACTCTCTTCTCATCTTCGTAAGTTGAGTGGTCGGAGAAGATGAAGTACCTGATGCTCCAGTACGTTTGAAACAGACGAGAGTTGCAATCAGCATTCCTGTCGTCGTACGTCCACGTCCCATTTGACAATTGAAAACGATCTCCGTATTAATGTCAGCCTGAGATATCTTCCTAAACTGCAAACATACATGTAAGCGATTACGTAATTGACAGGAAAAAAATAAATCCACATATAATGTTCTGTACCTGGCAAATACAGAAATGGAAATATAGCCAAGATCATTCAAGGTTCTGGACTTAGAGGGCCATAAAATATATTCTCCTCAAGACATCAACTGGTATTTCACCATACTTAACCCATAAAAAATTGATCTAACTAGTTAGGTAAGAATTAGGCTTACCAGTGTATCGAAATCTGCTTCTTTTGGTGATTTTCCATCCGTTACAGGAACTCGCTCATAATCGACAAGGTAGCCTTCAACTTGCAGTTCTTCGTATACCTAGATAAAGAAAAATAATGATATGAACTTGTAGATCCCATAAAGGCTGCATGCTCTTTATTTATACACATGATGTTTCATTCCGATTCCTACCTCAAGCAGGGTCTTCAAGGAATCAGTTGAGACGGGCTCCCATTGGTCCACCATCTGACCATCTGGCAGTTCGTCAGTGACGAGTATCTTATTGCCATATCTGTCACAGAAATGGTCAAATACACCCAAAAGCAAAAACATTGATACAAAAAAGTCACGGTGAAAGATACACCTGGATGCCTCTATGAGAATATCTTCTTTCAGTCGTGCTTCCATTTGCTCTATCTTTACCATGTTGATTCCCTGATAAGAAAGATAAACTTGAAGTCACGAATGAAAGTAAAGAGAAACTTGAAGTCACGAATGAAAGTAAAGAGAAACTTGAAGTCACAAATGAAAGTAAATCACGGATGCACAGTGTTTTAGGTTTACTCTATTAGTGTGGATAATGTGCTTCCACACCCATCAAACTAATGAATAACATGCATAAAAGGCTAATGAAGGGAATTAGCGAGATCTAACTTAAAAGAGCACGTGAAAGAGGGCAAGACTCTTGTACCGTGTACTCAATATTGGAGAAAGGCTTCTCTACTTCACGTGGAACAAATGGTCGCCCATTTAAGTATACTACCTACCAAATGTGTAGTAAATGGCAAGTTAAATGCTGTGAAGTATTTGAAGCAACAATAAGTGACACATGCCTATGCTTTATAAATTGGCAGGTGTTCGAATGAATAGATTTACCGGTTCCTCCCTAAGACTAATCCAAAGAACTTGTACTCGTTTGCCATCTTTGTGAGCTCCGATATGACTGAGAGCGTTTCGAATCCCAGCAGCGGTTGGTGTTGCAACCCCATGGACACATAGTGAATAAGCCTGTAACAGAGTCCACAAAATCAACACCAAATAAGAAAATGATATGGCATTAACCTAGTTTCAATAGAATATAGCAACTCGAGGTTTGTAAGGAAATCTACATTTTGGAACACACAAAAACGCATCAACGGAAAAAAGGAACCACAGCTCAAATCGAATTGACCAATCTAGAAAGCCACTAGGAACGAAACCTAGATTCCACCAGGAGTATAAAAGAACATGCCTATACATATTTTCGTGATCCGATTTCAATTTCGTTCACAGATTCAGCTCAATTTGTAAAAGCAGATTTCTAAAGACGCAATAAATTCCAAAATCTTTAACTAAAACCAGAGCGGATAGTCAAAATTCACAGCTCGGATCGAATTGACCAATCCAGAAAGCAATTAGGAACGAAACCAGCCAAAAAGAAAAACAAAAACCGGAGAATGTGAGAGAGACCTGACGGACGTAGTTGGGAGCGCCTTCGATCTGAGTAAACCTACGCTTGTTCTGACAACCGGGAAAATGGTCGTTCTTAAGAATCATCTTCTTCCCGAGAACCGATCCATCTCTGAGCTTCATCACCTGCTCTAGCTCTTTTGGAATCGACATCTCTCGTCCAACAAACTCCATACACACTTGTCAACACGGAACTTCGAAAAACTCACGGATTCGATGCGGAAACGAAACCGTTTTCTTCCGAGACTCTAGCACCTCCTCGACTCACTCTTATTCTGCTCTCGAATCCGAACGAAAATGACAAAATCCTGATCGAAAATGACAAAATCCTCGACTACACTCTTATAATCTTCTTCGATTCGCAGACACAAAAGCAAGAAAACCTTGCGCCTGAGAAAATTTCTCGCGCGAGAAGTAGAAAATCAAAAGTTTGGGATAAGGTCGCGAGAAATGAAATGGAACGAATCGATTTAACGCGGGGGATAACTACAACAGACAAAGAGCTTAGAATAAGAAAGATCACACGCTAAATTATTCAACTATAAATTATTTCTTTTTGTCAACTGTTTAAGTTTTTAACTACTCCCTCTGTCCCATAATATAGTATTTTCGAAGGTAATGCACAATT
>OVAU01004081.1:0-10445 GCA_900406315.1 Biscutella laevigata subsp. laevigata | reverse complement strand
ACAAAGTATGTTGAATGGTGATTTGAAGTGTGGGTAAAGCGAGCGGACAAAAAAACTACTTTGCCCACCATTTACCCACACCTCCATTTACACCCTTACTAAAAAATAAAAAAAGTAACTTTAAGCGAATCAAAATTAAGTGGCAGGTAAGCAGAAGTGAAGATGCGTATCCGTTTGATCCTTACTTAAAGTGCGTGCACCAACTACGAGTCTCCATCTCCATAGAACGAGTGAGAAGTCGTAGATTCAGATAAGAAAATGGCTATTCCGATGCCTACTCGACAGCTATTCATTGACGGCGAGTGGAGAGAGCCCATCTTGAAGAAGCGTATCCCGATCGTCAATCCAGCTACTGAAGAGGTCATTGGTAAGCCCTTTGTACCTTTTTGTCATCTTCTCTTCTTGCCCTTGATTGGATCCACGATCTTCTGGTAAAAGAATGTACTTCTGTTTACTTCTTCGATGTGGAGATTAAGATTTCGTTTGCTTCTGGGTGTCTTCTAACTCTACTCATGACCGTTTTTGCTAAAATTGACTTCTTTCTCGACACAGATTTTTGTTGAAACTGATCGAAAAATCTTTGTATGTGTTGGATGAGGTAGGTTATGTCCCTGCTGCTACAACGGAAGACGTGGAGGTTGCAGTCAACGCTGCTCGAAGAGCATTTTCAAGAAATAAAGGAAAGGATTGGGCAAAAGCACCAGGAGCTGTTCGTGCTAAGTATTTACGTGCTATTGCTGCTAAGGTATTCGTTTGATGTTTATGGTTTTGATGGTATGTTGAGATATCTCCAAGCCTCGTTTTGTTCAGACCTTCATGTATCTGTTATGTTTAGGTGACGGAAAGAAAGTCGCATCTGGCAAAGCTCGAGGCGATTGATTGTGGTAAACCATTAGATGAAGCAGCCTGGGATATGGTACTGTTGCTTTCATTGTTCGGTAAAACGTAGGTTTTTATGAGGTTCGATCTTAATGTGCTTGTTTGATGTCGTGTAGGATGATGTTGCTGGATGTTTTGAATTTTATGCTGACCTTGCTGAAGGATTGGATGCTAAGCAGAAAGCACCAGTCTCGCTTCCCATGGATACTTTTAAGAGTTATGTTCTGAAGCAACCTATTGGAGTCGTGGGACTGATTACACCCTGGTAACCGTCGTCAGCTATTAGTTTTTTTTGGGGGTTACCTTGTTAGGATGTTTATGACACCTATCTCTAACTGTTTTTATGTAAAGCCCATTTGTGTGGGAACTAACTCTTAGATTTGGTTTCACTTTGAAGGAATTACCCCCTCTTAATGGCTGTTTGGAAGGTGGCTCCTTCACTTGCTGCAGGGTGCACTGCGGTACTCAAGCCATCAGAGCTGGCATCAGTGTAAGCAATGGCATATTGTCTGTTTCGTTGTTATGCTTCTGGGCCAGTCCTTTTTTGAACTCTAATTTGCGATCATGGTTTTAATTTCAGAACTTGTTTGGAGCTTGCTGATATTTGCCATGAAGTTGGTCTTCCTGCTGGGGTCCTCAATGTTCTGACTGGTTTAGGTTCGGAAGCTGGTGCACCTTTGGCATCACATCCCAGTGTGGACAAGGTATTAGTCGTCGAGACATACAATAAACTAATACAAATGAAATTAAGGCTACTGATTACACCATCATTTTTGTTAAATGAATGCGGTTCTTAGATGCTAAAATGCAAAAAGTTATGGTTTCTTGGCAGATTGCGTTTACTGGAAGTTTTGCGACTGGAAGCAAGGTCATGACAGCTGCTGCGCAGTTAGTGAAGGTAATTCAAATTTCTGAAAAATCTTCTATATACTTGTTTTCTCGTCTTTGGTTTCATCAAACAATGTCAATATGACATTGCTCATGCCCTTGTTGGCTATTACAGCCTGTTTCTATGGAACTTGGTGGGAAGAGTCCTCTCATTGTTTTTGATGACGTTGATCTTGATAAAGGTGAGTGTCATGAAAAGTAATTTAGCGGATTTGGTGTTGGTTGCTTTTATGTTGAGTAGACATGGCTCAGATCCCGTTAATCTTTGTATGTTTTGACGCCTGCCAATGATCGTAATAGCTGCTGAATGGGCTCTTTTCGGTTGCTTCTGGACAAATGGTCAGATCTGCAGTGCAACTTCCCGGCTTCTTGTTCATGTAAGTGCCAACCAAGTGTTTCATATCTTCTGCTTGCTTTCAGGGTTTCATAACAGTACTAGGTGCGATAATATTAATTACTCGAGAAGTGACTGTGCCTTATTCAGTAAGCTGTTTCCATGGAGGTTCATAACATTGACATGTATCTTAGATCAAAACTTTCGAGTGGCTATTCCCAACAGGGGATAATTTACTGCTTGATACAGTTGCTGAACCTTTGCCTAATTTATGTTGAGTATGTCCATAACGTTTTGATGTTATTTTTTCTATCTCAGGAAAGCATCGCATCTGAATTCCTAGAAAAACTTGTAAAGTGGAGCAAGAACATTAAAATTTCAGACCCCATGGAAGAAGGATGCAGACTTGGTCCTGTCGTCGGTCAAGGACAGGTAAAGCTCACTCTTCTGTTGTTCTGTCTTTCTTTATTTTGTCTTTCTTTATTTTGAGTTTCTGTACAGTGATTGATTTTGGTCTCTTGTAATATCTGAACTGTTCAGTTTCTAGAGCATCAGTCATCACATCTTTCATATAAATGTTCATCAGGCTTTCATGTTCTTAGTTATTAAGTGTACTTCAACTTCTGTGATCATATAATCTGAATGAGAACCCAAATGCAAATATTATAGTACGAGAAAATCCTGAAGTTTATCTCAACCGCTAAAAGTGAAGGTGCAACAATCTTGCATGGTGGTTCCCGACCTGAGGTATCATATCTCCCTCGCATATCTATTCTTGATGTAGTTTCTTCCGAGGCTATGTTGATGACCTTTATATCACATATATATGTCCCCAGCATTTGGAAAAGGGTTTCTTCATTGAACCAACCATCATAACTGATGTAACCACTTCAATGCAAATCTGGAGAGAAGAAGTTTTCGGGCCTGTTCTGTGCGTGAAAACATTTTCCAGTGAGGATGAAGCAATTGAGCTAGCAAATGACTCCCAGTAAGAGAAAAAAATCTGATTAGACCCTGATTCGATCCATTTCTTTGATCTGCTTTATACAGTTAAGATCTTATATGACTGAAACTCATTGATACATTACAGTTACGGATTAGGAGCGGCAGTGATATCTAACGATGCAGAAAGGTGTGACCGTATAAGCCAGGTTAGTGCCTGTTTCTAGAACAACTCAGATTCATTATCCAATACCATATAATAACAGAAATAATGAATTTTCCTTTGTTAGGCCTTTGAAGCTGGGATTGTCTGGATTAACTGCTCACAGCCTTGCTTTACTCAAGCTCCGTGGGGTGGAGTCAAACGCAGTGGGTTTGGGCGTGAACTGGGAGAATGGTAAACTCTTCTTCTTGTCGCAAATCGGGTGGTTAAAGACTTGACCTTGTGCTGAACAAGTCTTGATTTTTTCTGTTTCTTATGTGCTCAGGGGGCTTGATAACTACTTGAGTGTGAAGCAAGTGACGCTCTACACTTCAGATGAACCGTGGGGATGGTACAAATCCCCCAACTAAGTAATGAAGACATTTTTCATGAAAAAGGGAAAACAAAATGGAGCAGTGTGTTTCATGTATTGTACTTTTATCAATCTGTCCTGAAACTCTATTGTAACAGACCTTTTGAGTTTAGAATAAAGATACTTTGATGATTGGTTATTCTAAAAGGTCAGCATTGGGCACTATTCTAGGGCTATGATGCAGCAATATCAAGAACATGCACCAATTTATGTCATCTTCAAGTCACATCAAAGTTTAAACCTCACATGCCAATTAATTCGAAGTCAGACTTTTTTGCTTAGAAAAAGCTTTGATGAGATCCGAAGAGGAACTAGTGGATCTTTTTAGCATAAAAATATTATGACTTTGCAATTTATATAAACAAATCTGAAAAAGAAGAAGATAGAAGACGCAGAGAAGAGAGGTGTGAGGATTATTTCTCGCGCTTATCTTTAAAAGCGAGCGTTGTGAATTGTGAGTGAGTGTGACTTGGACGCATCAACCACAACAATAGAGCTTGTTAGATCTCGATAGCTACAACTTACTACGTACTAACACTTTCTTAATTTAGGTCTTGAAAACTGCTGTGCCTATTTCCTACTCTGAATTGTCTGACCAACAGTTGCAGAATTCGTGTATTGAGAAGATCTGCGCTTTTGGGATTCGTTTTTCTTTGGATTTTGATAATGGGAGGTTCGGTGGAGGAGAAAGTGGTGGCTGTGATCATGGTCGGTGGTCCAACCAAAGGTAAACGACTAATTTTTTTTTGTTTGATTTCAGATTACTCTTCAATAGCAATGAATGAGAATCCGTTTGAGTTTAAGTAAATTCGTTAGATTTGGATTGTATCCGAGTGCATCCAATGCTTGTTTCCTTTCGGGTATCTACAGACAGTTGTGGTCCAAATGTTATGGTTCTGACTCTGTTAGAGTATTGAATCCACAGGTACTCGATTTCGACCATTGTCGCTGAATATTCCCAAGCCTTTGTTTCCTATTGCTGGACAACCAATGGTGCATCATCCAATTTCGGCTTGCAAAAAGGTTCTTTTTTCATCCCATTTTACCTCCAAGATCAATAGAGAATGAGACTATGCTGATACCAATCCTTTTGATCTTCAGATCCCGAATCTAGCTCAGATATATCTTGTTGGTTTCTATGAAGAAAGGGAATTTGCACTTTATGTCTCAGCTATCTCTAATGAACTCAAAGTTCCTGTCAGGTTTAATATAAATCTCTACTCTTTTTTGCATCTCAAGTATCCAGTGACTCTCTGATCTTTGTTTCCTTTTCAAATTAGATATCTGCGAGAAGACAAATCACATGGTTCAGCTGGTGGGCTGTATCACTTTAGAAATCTAATTTTGGAAGATGACCCGGTTAGTCTCCAAGCTGTTTTTTTAATGTACCAAGTGTTTCTTCTCACATCTGAGTTCTTGTGGATCTGCTTCCTTGCAGTCTCATATCTTCCTGCTGAATTGTGATGTTTGCTGCAGTTTCCCCTTGCCGGAAATGCTCGGTATATTCTTTGTTTTTTTTGGTCCGAATAGTGTGTGGGCTCTTTCTTATTCTCTTTACATTTAATCAACAGAGGCTCACAGGGGATATAGTGGAATTGGAACTCTTCTTGTCATCAAGGTTTGTGATAGCAAATGAATTGCGATTAGTCTGGTTTTCTTTCTGGTGGGTTTAACAAATTAGCCTCTGCGTTTTGAGTTTTAGGTCTCCCCTGAATCAGCTAGCCAATTTGGAGAATTGGTTGCAGATCCAGTGACTAATGAGCTGCTTCATTACACCGAGAAACCTGAAACTTTTGTATGTACATATCCACTGAGATAACTCAAATCTTTAGCATCTTCCAGATTTTGTTATAATGATTTATCTTGGAAACACAGGTCAGTGACCGTATTAACTGTGGTGTTTATGTATTTACACCTGACATTTTTACTGCCATAAGAGATGTCTCCACTCAAAGGAAAGATACAGGTAAAGCAGTAACCAAGATCTTACAACATAGTTTGCGTTTCTTCCATCTTCATGGACTCTCATCTGTTTCCTGTGTTTTTCGTAGCAACTCTGAGACGTGTCTCTAGCTTCGAAGCTCTTCAACCGGCAACAAGGTTCTGTTTGTCCATAACCAAAAAGACTTTGAATCATCTTCATAAAATGATGTGTTTTATCTTCTTTAAAATAGGATCCCAGCGGATTTTGTAAGATTGGATCAAGACATCCTTACACCTCTTTCTGGGAAGAAGCAATTATATACTTACGAAACTATGGACTTCTGGGAGCAAATTAAATCTCCTGGGTATTGATTGCCTTGTGTTTCCATCCATTTCTTATAAGCTGCAAGGAGAGAAAATGTTAATCTCCTGGGTTATCTCTTTCTGCGCAGAATGTCGCTGAAGTGCTCAGGCCTCTATCTTTCCCAGTTCCGGTTGACCTCTCCTCAAGTTTTGGCTACTGGTGATGGAACAAAGAGTGCCGTTGTAATTGGTGATGTTTACATACATCCTTCTGCAAAAGTACACCCAACTGCAAAGGTTACCTTTGGTTTTGTCCCTCGTTGAAGCAACTTTTTATTCCACTTTTTATCAAAAAGCATGATATTTTGTCTATTTTCAGATTGGTCCCAACGTCTCAATCTCTGCAAATGCTCGTGTTGGACCGGGTGTCAGGCTTATCAGCTGTATCATCCTTGACGACGTTGAGATCATGGTATATATCTTCTTAGATAAGAGATTAAGAATAAATGAGTTCATTGGGTAAAAGTTTACTCGAGATTGATTCTTCAGTGACTGTTTTCTCAGGAAAATGCAGTGGTTACAAACGCAATTGTTGGTTGGAAATCTTCAATCGGAAGATGGTCCCGTGTCCAGGCATGTTTTCTCTCTTTTGCTCATCTGTTAATGACTCCGATTCTTTCTTTTGTGGACATGTAGAATCGTGACCCTGAAGAAACTTTGTTGATCACAGGCTAATGGAGACTACAACACCAAACTTGGAGTTACAATTCTCGGTAAGCTTATATCCTCGCTTCTTTCACTGTCACTCGCTCCTCTTTACAGACAGAAAATCTCCTTATAGACAAAAACTAATCTGAAACATTATGGCTTCAGGAGACTCAGTGGCGGTTGAAGATGAGGTTGTGGTGACCAGCAGTATTGTTCTTCCAAACAAGACACTCAACATCAGTGTTCAAGACGAAATTATCTTGTAATTGAGTAAAAGGAACCAAACCAGTGGAGCCATCCCATCTTCTGATTCAATGTTTACTGGGAAAATCACAAGCAGATATTTGGGAACTCCTTGACAAGAATCTTATATTCACATCAAGAATATTCAAACTCCGTATAAGATTACATTATCTACTATACTCATAGTCACAGCTACTGTAAAAGGCACTGAATTTTGGCCCAGTATAATAAAGCACTCTGTAATTTTGGCGTTGATAAACACACAGTTCTTGCTTTATCACTTGAAGATTGTGGAAAAATGTACCAAAGCCATTCCTTGTCCAGTCTACATTATCTGCAAGCAATGCAATGCTTGCCCCAAGCATTGATTAATGTAAACAGAGCAAGAATCTTTCTCCAGATTAGGAGTTTAGGAGATTCATGGCCTGAACTTCCTGATAAGCCGGCTACCAGATTTACTCTGCAATCTCAAGATCTCCTTTGCAAAAGCTTGATTTCCTGTCAAGAGAAGCCCGTTCAAAACTCGATTAAAGGTGAATTTCCGGGGTATAAACCCTCTCTCAACCATCTCAAGCAATAGTTTACCCGCGACAACCATATCTTCTGGTTTCTTTCTCACAAACATTCCACTTATCAGTACGTTATAAGTATCCAAGTTTGGCAAGCAATCCCCAGTCTCCATCTTCTCAAACAAACCCAACGCTTTCTCAATCTCGCTGCATTCTGTATAATAGCGTATCATCATATTGTAAGTCTGGAAGTTTGGTTGGCAACCTTCGTTCTCCATTCTCTGCATCAACTCCTCTCCTCGACTGAACTGTCCAGCATGACACAACCCTCTTATCAACACATTATAAGTCGTCACATTTGGTTCATAACCTTTCCTCACCATTTCCTCAAACACCACAACTGCATTCTCTACACTATCTTTCTTACACAAAACTTGAATCAAAGCATTGTAAGTCGCAACAGAAGGTAGCACTCCTTCTCTAATCATCTCGTCGAACACATTCCTAGCCCGCTTTATCTCCCCAGCGACACCAAATCCGTGAACAACAGTTGTATAAGTAACAACATCGATTTCACATTTGCGTTTCTTCATCTCTAAGAAGAATTCCCAAGCCTGTCTAATCTGCCCTGCCCGGAAAAATCCATTGAGCATCGTGTTATAAGTGGTCAAATTAGGGTTAATCCCTCTCTCCACCATCTCCTTCAAAACTTCCAAAGCCTTAGGCGTCCGTTTAATCAAACACCAACCATTGACAATAACATTGTAGGTAACTGTATCAGCACTAAATCTCCCTCTAAGAGCCCTAAACAACTCATATGCTTTCTCTACGCGTTTAGATTTGCACAGCACATCGAGAATCGTATTGAAAGAAGCCAGATCCTGGAAACACCCATGTTCGTGCATATTCAGAAAAAGCTTTACCGCTTTATCGGCTTTTCCGGCGGATGCGTACCTCTCGGCGATGATTGCGAAGGTTTTCGGAGAGGGACCGAGGCGGAGGGAGCGCATGCGATGGAGGAGGGACCAAACGGTGGTGTGGAGGTGAAGACGGGCGGCGATGTCGATAGCGAGGTCGAAGGAGGAAGCGGCGTGGACATATTCGCGGTGGCGACTGTCGAGCAGGTGGAAGAATTGGAGGGCTTTAGGGCCGTGGTTCCAGAGGCGTTTAAGAACAGAGTTAACGAGCTCTGGGGTCCAGAGTTTTGTGGTGGAGAGTAGAAATTGCTCGTTGAGGGTTTGGTGGGGTGTTGATGGAGAAGAGAGGAGAAGCTTGGCTATAGCGTCGGAATCTGCCGGCGGTGGTTTTAGATTGGCTCCGGCGGCCGAAGTACATAGCGATTTGCTACAAAGACGTTTCATTGAAGTGACAAATTTCGTTTGAAAAGGATTTTTAAGTGACCTCTGTTTGAGGGGTAATGGTAATCTTTAATTTTAATTATTAAATCTATTGTATAAAAACAAGACAATTTTCTTCATAAATATTTCAATTTTTCAATTGATTTGTGTTATTATATCCTGAATTCGTTTATGATTATCTATATTTTCTATAATTTACCTTATTTACGATTTTCATTATTCAGAATTACTTTGCAAGTTTATAAATTTAAATCTGTAATTGTTAATGAAAAAGTCTTGAACTTTTGATCTATTCGAAATGAAATCTAAAAATTATTTTTAAAAAATGTTCATAAATTTATGCTATTATTAATTACATATTCTTATATAATAGTTTAAAAATGTATGGTTGTATCAATTCAAATTTATCCAAATTTACAAATTCTTATCCAAATTTACAAATTCTTATCCAAATTTATAATTTTTTATATAATTCAATTTGGAACTTTAAATTTTTGTTATTTTATGTGTAATTAGATTTTCGCCATGATGATAGTGTGTTTGTACCATGATGATAGTGTGTTTGTACCAACCTAACTAACTAGTTCAAAATCATTATTCGAATTGGTTTTATGAAAAAACTTTCAATTGATTGAGAATGAGATATTTACCTCATGAAGATTTTCTAAGTACTATATATAGATTTTGTGGGTCTATCGAAGAGGAAATTTAACCTTTCTTCGAGATTTTTAAAATAATTAATAGACAATACGGTAATTAGTAATTACTGATTATTCTTTTTTTAAGAAAAGGAAAAATTTACAGTAGTTGAGGAGTGTTGTCGTTATCGGGATTGAGAGAAAGAGGCAGACAAAAAGATCATAAAACAAAAGAAAGATTGGGTCCCTCAAAAGATTTTGACCATGAATACACGATATTTAAGTTATCTGACAACACATGAAGACATCACTTATCGATTTAGATTCTCTCAAAGATCTTCTTAACAACAACAAGATCCGATCCCTCCAGGTTCTCTCTGTGTAATAAATCCTCTCTCTCTCCTCTTTATGTAACTTCTCTTCTTCTTCCCTCTATTACATGGATTTCTGTGTCCTTTTGTGACCTTAACAAAACACTTCTTCTCCTCTCCTCTCCTCTCCAAAGAGAAAACAATGGCTCTCGTTGATCTATCTTCTTCTTCTTCTTCTTCACCGGAGTTACATGTTTTGGCTGTTGATGATAGTTTTGTTGACCGTAAAGTTATTGAGAGATTGCTTAGGATCTCTTCTTGTAAAGGTTAAGGCAAATCCGTCTCTGTCTATCTTTCTTACATCTCTTTTGCTTGGTCTCTGATTTCTTTTTTTTGTATATACAGTGACGACTGTTGAGAGTGGAACTAGAGCTCTTCAATATCTTGGTCTTGATGGAGACAAAGGTTCTTCAGTTCTTAAGAGCATCAGCAACGCTAAAGATGAAGAGCACTTGACACAAATCTCAAAAAAAAAAAATTATTAAACAAATGCAAATGAGATCCTTCCATGAAGCTCCGATCCTTGAGCAAGGACCGTGAAGGATCCCTCCTTCCGGCCCCGTGTCGATGTTCTGTTTTTTTTTTTTTTTTTTTCTTTTCCTTTTTCATTTTCAGCTTATTGCAATAATTCTTTTAAAAAATTGATCGATGCTGGTATTTTTGGTTGATTTAGTTGAAAATATTTGGTTCAAGTTCGGCACAAATCAAAATTACAATTAACCGTTTTACCCGATAAAATATGTACTTCTTTTAGCTTATCCCGCGTTCAACGCG
>OVAU01004078.1:0-10446 GCA_900406315.1 Biscutella laevigata subsp. laevigata | reverse complement strand
TGATTTTTGTTACCTTGTTCCTACTCTCTGGCCACTTGATGGACTCTTTATATCCTTCAGGGATGGGAACCAAACACGTTGGTGGGTCTTCTGGGCAATGTCTCTCTCTGTGTTCAAAATGTCTTCTACTCTGTAGTTTCCTTATAGCTTCTTCATTGTCCAAGCATGGTATATAATCGGGACCTGCAGTTACATTACACAAGACCCATGGCTTTCCACTCATTATACTCTCTACGTTGTTTGATTCAGATGTCTGTCTTTGTTTCTCGTCCTTAGATTCCATTGCTTGACTCTTCCATGACTTTTGTGATTCTGCAGATTCTTTTGGTATTCCAGAGCCAAACCCACTCGCTTCTGAACCTTCTTGTAGTTTCTCATCTTTCTTCTCCTCTTGTTGCTCTACAGATTCGTCCTTTGTTGTGCTCTGGTCTTCTTTGTTTCTGTTTTCGTCCTCTGTTGTGGGATTTTCTTCTTGTTGGCCATTCTCGTCCTTCAGGCTCTTCTGCTCCTTCGCACTTTCTTCACTAACTGTGTTCTTCTCCTCATTCCCTGAGCTTTGTTCCACTTGTTGCTGCCCCTTTTCTTGGTTTTTTGAGTTATCTGATGTCTGGCTCTTCTCCGTCTCCATAGGTTGTTCTTGTTTGGTCGCATCTGTGAATGTCACATCCTGCTTCGTTCCTTCCTCCACATCTTGCTTTTGTTTTTTTCCTTGTTCAACATCCTGCGATTCCCTCCCTTGTCCCTGCTCCTGCTCTTGTGTTCCTTTTGAGTTACCTGATTGAGTCCCAANCACATCCTGCTTCGTTCCTTCCTCCACATCTTGCTTTTGTTTCTTTCCTTGTTCCATGTCTTGCGATTCTGTCCCTTGTCTCTGCTGCTCTTGTGTTCCTTTTGAGTTACCTGATTGAGTCCCAACGTCTTCTTCTCGCTGTTCCTTTTGTTCCTTCTCAAACTCCTTCACCACTTGTTTCACCTGACCTTCATCATTCTCAGTCATACGTTTGTTCTCTTTCTCCTCTGGAATCTTTTCATCCTTCTGTTGTATANACGTCTTCTTCTCGCTGTTCCTTTTGTTCCTTCTCAAACTCCTTCACCACTTGTTTCACCTGACCTTCATCATTCTCAGTCATACGTTTGTTCTCTTTCTCCTCTGGAATCTTTTCATCTTTCTGTTGTGTCTCTTGCTTTTGAGTCTCCCTTTCTCGCTTCTCTTTCGCAGACTTCTGCTGCTCGTCTTCAGACTTAACGGCATCGTCAGGGAGCTTCCCCGGATTATCTTCAAACGCCGGTTGCTCTTCAGATTCCAACTTTGTTGGTTTCGGTTCAGACATGTCACTCCTCTCCGTCTCTACAAGGGCTGTTCTACTAGAGCCTTGTATGATATGAGGTGGAATAATGGAGTTGGAAGAAAGCATCCACACACCGATAACACATAGAGCANGAGCTTCCCCGGATTATCTTCAAACGCCGGTTGCTCTTCAGACTCCAACTTTGTTGGTTTCGGTTCAGACACCTCACTCCTCTCCGTCTCTACAATGGCTGTTCTACTAGAGCCTTGTATGATATGAGGTGGAATAATGGAGTTGGAAGAAAGCATCCACACACCGATAATACATAGAGCAACAAAGATGAAGATTGTAATGGTCGGTGCAGATGACGAAGAAGTACGTTTGTTGACACGTCCCTTCCCGAAAGCCATCTTGACAAAGCAAAAATGGAAATGAGAGAAGAAAAGAAATGAAGGAGTGAAATGGGGAGTTGAAGGAAGAAGAAATAGAAGAAACAAAAGAAGAGAAAGAGAGGTTGTGAAAAGAGTAGACTGGGTCAAAGATCCATTAGAGTCGGACTTATATGTCTCTATATTTAGTTTTTTTTTTGTCTTTGTTTGTTCATATTTTGTCCATGTAAAAGTCTAAACTATGTCATGTAAATCTAACTCGTAACTCATAGTCAATGAAATATTAAGCATGACAAGAATCTTTACTATGTTTCGTTTATTTGGATTAAACATCTCCAAATGAAATCATGGTTGCCGAAGAAAATTAAAATAAATTCTATGGATTATGAAATTATTTTGGTTTACTAATCAATAAATTATACATTTTCAAATTTTTTTTTATCATTTTCACAAAGATATAAATGTGTTATTTTAATGTTGATTAATAAACTTGTAGAGTGTGCAAAAATTAGTGTTGTGTATCTTGAGCTTGAGATTTGTAATCGGTCCGGTTCTCTCTCCCTCTAAACACACATAATTCAAATTATGACAATCAACCATTTACCTATTCTTCTTCTCTTATTGGTCCACTTCATAAGTTCTCTCACTTTCGTCATATAAACTGCTCATTTGTATATTTGTTTATTGCCATCAATGCACCAAAAGGTATCAAAATTTAGATTGTCGGACTTATCAAATGTATTTTGTTCTTGTCTCTATTTAAAAGGACTTAATATATAGCATATATATTTATATTTCGAACTTCTAACACTCCCCAACAAGAAGAGTCGATCATAAACTAAAGCATGTAAAGCTATGGTTTTAAGCACCAAAATATTTAGACAAATTTAGAGCACCAAAACTAAAAAATTATGGTATATTATAATGATCTAAAGAGCCTCAAAAAACTTTTTTTTGCTTTAGGCACCATATATATTAGGATCGGCGACAGATCAGAGTCACCAAACTGACAAGACGGCGTTTCAAATCCACAACTAGAGCAAATTAAACACATTAATTTCTATCAATATATTCACATTTTTATTAAACATGTTAACGCTTCTATATATTATACTTTTATTTTTCTAATAATTATGCATACACACTATTTACCGGACAACGATGAACCTATAGTATTATTCTCATATCCACCTTGAGAATCTGCATAACCTCTACTAACGTAACTGTACATGCAAATATGCAATGCATACGTGTGTGTATGTACTCTGTATGTTCGTATACTTGCATGAACATGTGTATGGACATTCAAGAAACGGGAATACTCATTATTTTGATCATTATTGCTTCAGAGTCTCAATATTTTAGGTCAAAAACATAAAATCTAAAATAACAAAGAAACCAACGTACCCTCATGTCAAATCATTACGAGACTCATGCCTCCCACATTCCCAATTTGAGAAATGAGGAATCTAGTGTNATAACAAAGAAACCAACGTACCCTCATGTCAAATCATTACGATACTCATGCCTCCCACATTCCCAATTTGAGAAATGAGGAATCTAGTGAGGTCCATAATTCTATTTAACTTTTAACCACATCGCTGCATCAATTATCACTGACAACCTAAACCTACTTAACTGTATTTAGTTTTTCTTTACCCAAAAAAAAGACGAATTGTACTTATTGATTCCCACAAGAAAACGTAATTAATATCGAAGATATCACTAGGATAAGTTGTTTCGGTTTCAAGATTTCTCTTCGTTAAAATGTCATGNAACGTAATTAATATCGAAGATATCACTAGGATAAGTTGTTTCTGTTTCAAGATTTCTCTTCGTTAAAATGTCATGATAACAATTTCATTAGAACAGCAAAACTGAAAGAAACATTTTATCAGAAAAGTAAAACTGAAAGAAACATAAATCTTCCTCTACAACTTCGAATTCTACAAATTATAAATTATAAAATATGACACTGAATCTACCCCGGTATAACAGCGACCTGTCCAGCNAGTAAAACTGAAAGAAACATAAATCTTCCTCTACAACTTCGAGTTCTACAAATTATAAATTATAAAATATGACACTGAATCTACCCCGGTATAACAGCGACCTGTCCAGTTTACCAAAACCGGTGTATGTGAAGCACCCCTCCTTCGACTTCCGTAGAGAAGCAGAAAACTGTATGAGGTTTCTATCAAAAGCTTGAAGGTCGAGGCTTACCTTTAATGGAGTTTAAGTGTTGAGTAACGAATATAACTGCCATTACTACTAAGAGACATCCCACCAACGAACTGAAGAACAGAGCCCCTGGCTGTCTGGTTTGAACAAACCCGTAAATACCATTTGATGTCATCACTATCACATCCGTTAGACCGTCGTTCGAGAAGTCATCAGTGATAAGTGCATGAGTCGGCTGAGACGGCAGCTCGATTGAAGCTAGTACGCTTCCTCCCGGAGAGATTATGACCGCCGCTTGATCTCCTCCAGCAAGGATCATAGGCTGGTTATCGTGAATGCGCAACGAGAACGGTTTCAGTGTTGGGACCACCGTCCCTGATTCAGTTAATCCTGATGGAGACGGGAGATTCGACCATGCAGCTTCTGTCTGAAGCTGCCATTGCCAGACTGCTTCGTGGCCATGCACATCAGGCGTGTATGATGTCACCTGAGACGGTACATCAATGAGCTACTAAACGAGAAAATAGATTGGATTAAAATCATCAGACAGAGAAAGGAGAAAAGTACCTCGCCACGGTTTGTCAAGAAGATTACGTCTCCGTGACTACCTCTGCGGTGTCTATGTCCGTCATCTGTGGGGATGAGAATTGGAGTTGCAATCTCAAGCGTAGAGGTGTCTCTTGACTGAGCAAAGTGTCGTGAAAACTCTCCGTAGTGCAAGAAGTTGAAGGCGCCGTGATGGCAGATCGAGACGTTGAAGAGCTGTTCGCGGACGGGAACGCCTGAGGTTGCCACTGCCCAGCAAGGCTTCAACACTTCCATTGATCCGCTCACTACAGTTCTCTCTCCAACATTGCCTCCAACAGCCTAAGGTGGACACAGAGAATATATGCTCTTAAGACCTGAAGATCCCAAAATAAAGCCTGAAGACGGTATTAGAATCTAGTGTGTGTTCACCTGGACATGATCGAGTACACCATCTCCATTTATGTCTGCGTGAAGTCCACCTTCAAGCAGATGAAGCTGGAGATAGGAATAGTTTAATGAAGCTAAGATAGTAAAAAATGTGCACATGAAATAGTTGTTCATGCGCTGAAGAATAGCTACCTTGCAAAGAGTTCGACCAGTAGGCAAAAATATAGCTTCAATTCCTTCTTTTTGATGGGCCACAACAACATTCGGAACCCACCAAAGCTTAGTGTAATTAGTTATAGTCGGAATGTATTGCATACCCTGCACCAATATGTTGCTTTGCTATTATAAACAACATGGGTATTTTTTGCATATGGGTAGTTTACGTCTTATAAGAGCTTTTTACCTTCTTTGGTTTTGCCGAGCCAGCATAGCGTGCAGCCTTCCCAATAATTTTTGGAATCTTTCTTGACAAGTCCTTTCCAGCGGGTGTGTGTTCTTCAGGTTTGTGAAACGGATAAGTTGTAGACTTGCCAGATTGCTTCTTTAATGTCTTCCTCTTGTGTCGCCTGAAATGAGCAAGCTCCAACATTGTATCTTCCCGTCGATCCTGATACAAAGAGAACAAAGTACTTTGAAACAGTTTTTCTAAGCATGATAGATTAAGGGAGCATGTTATAGGAGCAATAAGACTTACCCAGTGATGGGGCATAACGCCAAGAATTGATTCTCTAAATTCCCTGCATTCAAACTTCAGCGAGCATATCTCAATTTCAAGGTATGATAGTTCAGCAACAGAAATCTCTTAAGAAGATAACTAAGTATTGGTTAACGATGTCGCTCAATAATCATGTGGAGACCGAGTTAAATTACCTCTCCCGGGTGACGGCTATTTAGAGAATGCGCGTCAAGCTTGTAATTGTGTTGTGGAATTAATTGTGATGCATCTGAGGTGTGAGCTTCGACATCCTAGATGAGAAGAAAGAAGATAGTACATAAATCTGACCACCAAATCTGTTACGGTAGAAATATAGTTAAGCAAAATGTGGAGAAAGAAGCTGAATACTGACATCAGTCTTTTTACTCCATCGAAGAACGCCAGTCCGGGCGGCGAATGCATAAACAGAAAAGTGACGCAAATTAATAGCTCCAGAATCTTCAGAGGCCTGAAAGGGAGCTTAAAGTTCTTCTAAATACTCCAAACATAGTTCTTACGCAGGGGAAAATGTACAACTACAACTGTATAGTTCTTACTTTGCAATTGTACAGTTCTTGATAAAATGTGCAAGGAAACAACGGAGATACACAGCTAAGAACGGTCCAAGGACATTATAATGTAATCATACCTCTTTCTCAGTAGCACTTCTTCTGTGTTGCTCAGCACTTTTTGCTGTCATTCCAAGTTCCTCAAACGGGTCCATGTGATTCTAAAACCAGAAGAATAATCTATCAGGGATACACCCAGCTAAATAGGAGATCAACAGAGGGAATTTTACTCCTACTTACATATGGCTGCATCTCCATCCGTCCACCAACAATAACTAAACCAGTATCACCGTGCTTCAATGTGTAATTGCTTATCGAAATTGCTATCTCTCTATGGTGTGCATTATGAGGAAAATCCTCCTGTCATTCCACCAAATGGATAAGTAAAAGGAGAGATAGTATTCAGAACTAAGGAAAACTTATATATGGAGGACGAAGAGGAAAAAAATACCTGTAGATTCGTTTCCCACAGCTTTTTCAGGTTGTGATCATAGCAGAGCACAGACCAACCTGTGGTAACAACGACCAAAATCTGCTTCTGTGGTGTTCCATCTTTATAGTACCTATCAATAACACCTGTTGCCATTGCCACAGCACGTCTCCCTGATGCAACACGGATTTTGTCAGGCAAAAGGGAGATCTCTGCAAGGACACGTGCTTCACTGAAACCTTCATCCACACGCCTGGAGTGAGGCTCTAGGACCTAATCCGCCAAAACATCAACAACTGAGAACTTGATCAAACTCATAATAGCAAACCATAAAGAGAAATGCATAAGCATTAAGGTGCAAATCATTCATCAAAACTAAGTACTCGCTAGAAAGGCATTGTAAATTGGCGAGATATACTGGAATTTTGCATCATTTGTAGGATACCTGAATTTTTGCATCATTTGTAGCAACGAGAACCTCTTTCTTTCCATCACCATTAAGATCAGCTACAATAGGTGGTGGCAGACGATCGGCTTCGTGTTTAACTGGGTATTCATCATACAAATGGAACCATGCTTCTTTAAACGCAAAATCACCTTCGTGCTGCAAAATCAAGATTTAAAGTAGAATTACCTCTATGGATTAAGCACCAATAAAATCAAAAAGTGAAACCATATGGAATATTGACAATCGACCTAACATGCCAACACTTATTGATTGAATTTCCAGTCGAATTCCTAATCTAGCTACCGATACGAGAAAATTTTCAAAGCTTTCTCTAGTAATAGATCGATTAAGATTTCTAGAAGTTCTATAGGAAGATGATTAGTGGGGAAGTAAATAAACCTGAAGAGTGAAGAATATTGCAAACCCAGAGAGCATCAAGATTGCCAAATCGCGTTTCCTCATCTTTGGCTGATTTGCATCAGAGTGAAGCAATTTCCTAGACAACGAGAGAGAGAGAGTGAGCGATGAATTGTCCNGAGAGCATCAAGATTGCCAAATCGCGTTTCCTCATCTTTGGCAGATTTGCATCAGAGTGAAGCAATTTCCTAGACAACGAGAGAGAGTGAGCGATGAATTGTCGAGAAGCAGTCGACCCAGNAGAAGCAGTCGACCCAGAACTTCCCGTCGGACTTTCCCCAAAGCTACGTCGTATTCGAAACGTTTGACGTTTTATAGCAAAACAGCCTGCTGTTTTTATTAGATTGGACAGAAGGTTATGTCGTCTGGTTTCTTGTCCAAGGTGGATATTGCCATAAGATTAAAAAAAAAAAAAAATGGTCTTTGCCGCATTGGTTATTCGATTCGGTTCGGGTTATTCGGTCGTTTTAAATGTGTCTATTCGAAAATCAAAGGAGAAATTTGTCGAATAGTAACAAATGCTGCCTCCACAAGTTGACATCGGTAAAATATTATATATTGATTTGTCTCAATTTAGGTTATTTGATTTTTCAGGTTTTTCAAATTTTTAAAATATATTCATTTGGGAATTAATTCTATATTGGTTCAGTTTTTAATTTAGTTTGGTTCAGTTTTACATATAAATTCATTAATTCTAATTAGTATTATAAATTTAAAATACATTTAAACTTATTTTACTATATATATAATTAAAAATATAAAAATTTTACTAATTATGGTTAACCATTCAGGTAATTGGTATTCGGTTCGATTCGAGAAAATTGGAATAGAAAAATCTATATTCATTCAAGTTTTTCTAAAATTTGGTTTGAATCAATTCGGTAAATTTTAGTTTCGTTCGATAATTTTGCCCACCCCTCCATAATGTATTACTAGAGTTGAGCCCGCACCATATGCGGATATTTTATTTGACATTAAATATATAGTTTTTGAAATTAATAATGCAATAAATATTAGATTTTAAATATTACTGATAGATTAAATTTCCTATTTGAGAAATTTTTATGTGTGATTCTAATATTTATTTATTACTATGAAAATTAAATATTTAAATTATGTGATCTAATCTATTATATATGTTGAATTTAAATTTTTTATTTTTAGGTAGTACAAACAAAATAAATTATATGAATTTAGCCAATAATCAAATCGTATTCCTATATTTGTTCCTATACTTATGCTTATAATTATTAAAGTATTAAATATATGTTTTAAATGATCAATTTAACCAAAACTCAAATTATATTCCTATATTTGTTCATATATTTATGCTTAGCATTACTAAAGTATTAAATATCTTTTTAAAAAATTGATTACTATATTGTTATAATATTAAAAATATTTGCATAATTATTCAGTTATTGTAACAAAATATTTGTTTAGTCATTAAATGAAATAGTTCATTATGAATTTTAAGTATATAAACCCTGTTTTAATATAATAGATCGTTGTGTGGCTAAACTTAAAAAGGTGTTAATTGTCAGAAACTAAAAAATCTGAGGAGCAAAGTGGTAATATTTACTATGATTTGGTGGAAGAAGGAAAGTAATATTTTGGTGCGTCTAATTATAGGAAATAACATCACGCGTGGAATAAAGGAGACAAAGAAATGATGATGGCAAAAATTGTGATTTTGTAGCGATAGACTCTAGGAGCTAAATTTTGAAAAAGAAGAAGACGATGTCTTAAGTAAGTGAAACACAAAAGAAAGAGGAGAAACAGAGACGAAGATATGGCTGCCAAAGAAGGAGAAGTAATCGCTTGTCACACCGTCGAGTCATGGAACGAGCAACTTCAGAAGAGCAATGACTCCAAAGCTCTTGTAATCTTTCTTCTCTCACTTCTTGCCTAAACCTTGATTTTGATTTGCATGTCCTGTCCCTCAGATGAGCACAATGCAATGATCTGATTCTTTTAGTCTGAATTCATGGCTGATTACTATAGATTAGATTCTGACATGTGTTTCATATCAAGCAAAAGTGTTCTTAAAATGTTAGGCCTTAAGATGTCGTCACTAAGTGTAATGTTTAGTCACTGATGTGGTTCATAATTGGTTAATTGTTGCAGGTTGTGGTTGATTTCACAGCTACTTGGTGTGGACCATGTCGTTTCATAGCACCATTCTTTACTGATGTGGCTAAGAAACTCCCCAATGTGATTTTCCTCAAGGTTGATATTGATGAATTGAAGGTAAGTTATCCAAACTTTCTGTCTTCATCTTCTTTATTTCAGAGACTTATCATCAGTGAGCTCACGAATACAATCTCAAACAGTCAGTGGCAAGTGATTGGGCGATTGAAGCCATGCCAACCTTCATGTTTTTGAAGGAAGGGAAGATTGTGGACAAAGTTGTTGGAGCTAGGTGAGATGAGCTTCAGTCTAAAATTGCCAAACACTTGGCTTAATGCTTTCTTCACATCCTTTAGCTTTTACCTGACTTCCATCTCGACTGATAAGATTGTGACTATAGTGCAAGTTGAATCTGCAAATTTCTTTGGATATTCATTTTGCTCGTCGACTAAATCTCTAGATTCTCTACTTGTAGGTATTCTACCTAATGACACACTTGAAGGTTGAAACATTCCACTATGTTATTGATTATATGAACCATAACATCAATGGATATAATCAGACTCATCCAAGAAAAAACAAATAAACTGAAACACCAAAAACAAAAAATTCAGTTTCTCGTCTATTATCTTCTGCTAATACTAATAAAAAGCAGAGAGAATATCCTTCCCGACAAAGACAACAAAAAAGGTCTCTATTTGTCGGATACAAGCAGAAACCCCGTAACGGGTCTCGACATAAATATAAAAGCCTAATTAATAATAACCACAGTTATTATTATATCCACCGGAATATGGATACTCATGATGATGATATGGTTGCATAGTCGGCGACGGAAAGTAACTCATATCAACCGGCCAATAAGGCGTTGATTGGCCTACGTATGAGTTTTGATAGTTGCTGTAATAACTTTGATCATGATGATGATATTGATGAGGATAATAAGTTCCTGATTTCACAAAGGCCATTTCAGCATCTTTGCCT
>OVAU01004077.1:0-10452 GCA_900406315.1 Biscutella laevigata subsp. laevigata | reverse complement strand
AAAAAAATCAGCCCGCATATAATGCGGGTACAATTCTAGTAAGAAAAGAAAGAAAAAACCTATTTTGGAAATTCTGATTTTTTTTAAAATTTTTTTTCATGTTTATTTCTTGAATTTTCTAATTCTCTTTCCAAATTCTACGTTTTGGTCGGTTTTTCCTTTTTCTTGAAAAGAAAGTAAGTCTTAGTTGATAGGGTTTTACCAGCCGACCTGCTATTCCCGGTTATCAGTTTCTCAAATCTCATTTTATTTATTATTTCTTTATTGGAATTGAAACTAGCTGATTTTTGACATAGGTATATTCATAATATATCGATCGAAATATGTATGTATTAATGTGGTCCAAACATGATAAAAATGTCGCCATACTTCTATATACTATATAGTGAAGTGGACCATGCATACGAGAAGTATCTTAGGTAATGTGCTATTTTTTAGGTAAACCACAATCTTTATTCACTACTAGAGTTGAATTTAGGCTCACTGCAAATATTTGTTATTTTTAAATTAATCTTGACATTTTTTTAACTATTAAATATGAAAGTTATAATATCTACAATAATATTGAGTGATTCAGAATTATTCTATTATAACAAATATCGAATAAAGAGAATAAATAATATAACTTACTAATAAATCACAATATTAAAACCACCTAATGATTTTGGTCGACAGAATATCACAAAATTTAATTACTTTTATAATCTAATATAAAGATATTACGGAAAAAATTGTGTACATCAATTTAAATAGGTAATTATTTTGAAATATGCAAAAAATATTTTTACAGATATTTTAATTATTAAATCCTTAAATTTTAATTGAAATTATTATAAGTGTATTATTGTAGATATTATTATAAAAATAATATTATTTATAAAATATTTTCTTAATTATTATAAGAAATAAGTTATTATATTTTTTTGTGGTAAATTTACTCTGTTTTAATATAATAGATTTTTTTCCCATGTAGATTAACCTTGGAATATATTATAACATATCTTCTTTTGAGTTTTGACTGTGAAGTCAAGTTATTGTTTAATTTTAGGAAATGAATATTCTTTTGAAAAAAACGAATCTTTACTTTTATAGAATCTGTCGTCTCATTGGCATGTGATTTCGGATGTTCCTTTTACATTGAAATTAGATTCCTTAGTCTCTAACGCAAAACAACTCTCTGTCTTTTTCACGTTTCACTTTGTTTTTCTTGTCGACTTATAGTAATTGAAAGGTAATAGTCATATATACTCTTAACCAAACACTTTTTCCCAAATCATATAAGCTTATTTCTCAGTTACATTTATAAATTTAACTCTTCAATTCCAATTTCTTATTCTTTTGTATGCTCAATACAATGTTCTAATAAATACATATTTAATAGATTTATTTTTATATAGAAAGATCACTTTTTAATAGATTTATTTCTATATAGAAACTCACCTAATACGAGGATATTAATACGTTATTTCCTCTGTTCTATTATATAATTTTTTTTATATCAATGCACACTTATTACAAATTTATTTATTATATTGAAAATCATTAATGAAGTATCAATAATAATTTAAAAGAAAATAAAAAATTGATATAATTGACTAGTTAATGCAATATTTAGTGAAAAAAATAATTTTTTTTTGAAATTTAAGAAAAATTTTATACTGTGAAACAAAAAATAAAACCTAAAAAAATTATATGATGGAAGAGAACGGGTATTTATTTATAGATTTCTAAAAAGCATTCAAGGATACGTAAAAATCTGCAAATTAGTTCTGGTTAATTATTTAATTTTATAGGTGGCAATTAATTACCTTAATTTAATAACGGGTTGATGATGTCTATCATTTCATTTAATTTTATTATTAACATTCAATTATTTAATTAATGCCATTGTCACATCTCTCAATTAAATAAATGTACTTGGCTCATAATGGTTTCAACCAAAAAAAAAATAAAAGATAAAAAAAATTCTGAGTATAATCTGTTGCAATTCAATCTTTGATTAGCTAAAGAAAGGCTAAATTATATCTAACTATGTTAAAAATAGATATTTACTAAAAATGTCTAAATTATATCGTGATTTTGTGAAATTAACAATGGAAAAATTAATTGGGATGGTTTTGCTTGCTACTTTCTGATTAGCATGCGAAGGCATTATATACTTTACTTTTCATTATACTTTCTTCATATCATATTTTTGATAACTTTTAACTGTTGACTTTTAAATCATATTACAGTATTATAATTTATTGTTGTTTCTAATCGCACCATCTTCTTTTGATAAAAATATCTTTTACCGCACCACTTGAAACTTAATCAAACCATCATAGTCATTGATCACTAAATAACAATGATGATAGTTTCGTTGAAAATAGTAATGAGTACATTTTTACATGCATAAAATTGAGAGATGCATATATATATATATATAGAATATTCATGTGTAGTTGCTTTAGAAGGCAGCACATGGAGATGGAGTTCTAAGAAAAAAAGAGGCTAATTACTAGCTAATTCCACTTTGCATTTTTTTGTAGTTTCCTTTAAAAATACGAATAAAATGTATCGCTTTACACGCCATCTTCATCTTTTATAAGAGGCTGTTTTTTTTTTTTTGTGCGAAGTCACTTTGGGCAGTCAAGCTCCTTAACTTCAATGTCAAATCCGCTAAAGAAAGACGCTAAATGCAACTTGAAGAGTTAGACGAAATATGACTCGAGACCTATGATAGTGCCAAAATCTACAAGGAGCGGACTAAAGCCTTTCATGACAAGAAAATTCTTCACAAAGAGTTTAAAGAGGGTGACTTGGTATTACTATTCAACTCCCGCCTCAAGCTTTTCCCGAGAAAACTCAAATCGCATTGGTCGGGTGATACACAGATGCCTAACTTGGAGAAGGAGACCGTGCTTGAGGAGGCGTCTCTCAAAGTTCCCACTGAACCAGTCACTCGTGCACAAGCTAGGAGGTTGTCTACAACCATCATGAAGGTCCTAGAGATGCTTGTGAAAAAACAATTAAAGAGTCAAAGATAAAAGTATATATAATAATGTACAAAATAAAAGTATATAAATAATAATACCATAGGCTTTATAAAAAATCTTGTGCCAAATTACACCACTAAGAACATAAAAATGATGCCACATCATTGCTCTCTAAGCACAAACTTATTATATATATAGTACATTAAATATAATCATCCAAGACATATTTGCCACAACATTCACAACTTATTCGTGATTTTTTTGGCCCTCTTAGGTTATGTTATAAATTACAGTTTACTGATAATGTTTTCAAATCAATATATTGGAAACAACATGTGTAGTCTCTTGTTTTGTTTCTTTTGATGTCGTCTTTTGTTTGTTTCTAATGAGCCTGAACTACCCATTTTTGTATTTTGTTAGTAGCAAAATGCAAAGTTATCTTATGGACACATGATTCACATATTCCCTCCTAAGAAGTAAATGAGTAGCTAGAAAATAAAATTTTAATATTATTTGCTGGTATTGCCTTCGTATCACCTCAAATCCGACCCAAATTTCGGCCTATTGATAAATATCTTGAAACATAGGTATATCGTATGATGGGATCATTGATCTGGATCCACTAGAGAAGCGAATTCGCCCTAATCCAGTTAGGAAGAAGCATCACTTAAATCAAACTGAAAAAATATAAATAGCAAACAGTGCGAATTAGAATTTTGTTTCTTTAAAATACGCTCACATCTAAACTCTTTATATTCAATTTACTGAATCGCGAACTATACAACCTTCATCGATACAACTCACAATCTGTTAGAAATATATGCAAACATCGAACATCGACTACTCCATTTCTATTCACAGGATCTCTTTGTTTGTTTATGTGTGACATATCTACACCTCATTTTATATCCCCCGTACATACATTAGGTATTTTTTTTTTGTCAACAAGTATATATAATTGTATATCGTATAATATAAGTTATGAACTTTTAGTCTTTTTTATAAATGTCATTTCATTATTTGGAAGACTGAAAAAAAGTTAACAATGCATGGGTCTTCCCTATGTTTTCTAAAAAAAAAAACTTGAATTTGTGAAAATCTAATTATTTAAGATTTCGTTTGGGTTGAGTGGAAATTTTATGAACCATTGATTCTGTTTGTGCTGTATTATATGCTTTACACATATTTAAATGTAATATAATATTTTGTGTGGCCAATCAGAAAACTAGGCTTGACCTGGATGACAATTGGCATGTTTCTTGTCGCTTTTGTCCAATTTAAAAGTACCAATCAAATTGTATCTTTTTTGTCGCCAAATTGTATAACTTTTCTAATTACATAAACAAATCCAGTACCAAAAAATACATCAAAATAATAGGAAAAAACTTAAATCAATAAAAAAATACATATGAATTTTACAAAGTAAAGACAGTAATTTTTTTAGGTATTTGTCAAATGTGTACAAGTGGGATACACATCGTATTTGGTCAAATGCTATTTATTTACAATTCATGTTAATTTGTCTGTTGTGACTAGTGGGATACACACTTTCATTTGCTTTCAGTTTTGTAAACAAAAAGAAAAAAATATTCATTGGTAAAATATTCAACTTCATTTTTTTAATTTTAAAACATGTAAAGTTTGGGATTTTCTGTGTGTGAGAGGATCTTTAACTTTAAATATGATCACATGCCAAAAAGCTGTTGAAAATTAACAATAGTATAAAAAGGTTCAACATATTATTTTAATTTTTCTCTCCTAAATTCATAGTGGACAACTCTTGAATCCTCAAAACCAAAATATATGTTTGAGATTTCAATTGTTCTAATAAAACCTTTAAATGAACGAAATCATAGTTAGATTCAGTCTTGAACTCAAACATTTCAAGCAACAACTTATAACCTATTTTAAAAATGTATAATTTAAATCATTTTTTATAATTATTTGTTATTTTTAATTCATAATAGATCCATTTTTATTTTATTTTTGTGGCCAAAATATTTTAAGGTTTATCAGGGCCAACTCTGATCATAGTAGAAATTCATTTGATTATATAAATTTAAATACATTGATAAATCAATTATAGTTGTATATTCCTAGACGTTGCCTTTAGTGAAAAAAATTCACTTTATAGCAGTTGTGGAATAAATTTCCCAAATGAGCATCAAATGTGGTTTTTCTAAAATCAATATATTTTAGGAAAAATGTGATATAAAAATATGACAGAGACAAACAATAAAAAAAGGTGATTTTAACTTTGGACACAAACTTTCTGTTCGCCACTAAGTCACAGTCTTCTTCGGTAAAGCAACTCTTTGATCTTTCTTTCACACATGCATTTTTGTGTGTGTACAATTTATCGACACTAGTTTTTGATGTTGATTTTTAAATATACATATATATATATATAAATATTCTCTTTAGTATATATTGTAAAAGTTATACGGAATTTAATTTACATTGACTAATAGCACAATGTTATTTTTAAATATAAAATAAAGGATAGTCAAGATATATATGTATTCTAAAGTTTGTGTTAGTGCGATCACTGTATTACTATCCCAAATATCACATATTATATATATTATTGAAAAAAACATAAAATAATGAACAATATAAAGAGACTATACATTAAAAATGCAAAAGAACCCATAAGCATTAAAGTTATGAACATGGGATATGAGGTAGAATCCATTAAAATTTTCCATGCTTTAGAATTTTTTGCCAATATGAAAGTTTAGACCAAATATATATTTAATATTATTAATTTTTATGGAATTGAATGAAAAAAATTGTATTTGGATTAATAGTAATTGACGTAGCTAGTTACTCCACTAAGCATTTTTGTTGTGGTTATATCCACTAAGAAGTTAGGCGCCATCATCACTTTTTGCAATATTTGTCCATAACAAAATCTAAATGTTATACTAACTTTAATTTTCCATTTTTACTTTTATCAAATGATTATAACTCTTAAGAT
Source organism: Biscutella laevigata subsp. laevigata (assembly GCA_900406315.1). NCBI lineage: Eukaryota > Viridiplantae > Streptophyta > Magnoliopsida > Brassicales > Brassicaceae > Biscutella > Biscutella laevigata. Next base: position 4,494 of record OVAU01004077.1, on the reverse strand, counting down.
TTTAAAGCATTTTGGCAAATTTTTAATCTAATGTCTTCTTCTATTAAAATCCAAGATTTCAAATATTTGTAAACAAAAACTATTTCTCTGTACATTCATACAAAGTTTTAGTCTATTTCTCTAAAAAGAGTTATTTATAATACTAGATTAATATTATTTGGGTTGAAAACCTTTCTAGTTTTACATTTGCATGTTTAAACCATAACTCGAGATAATTGATGTACATTTTTTTGCCTTCATAAAGTTATTTGCTCTCAAGGTTTTACATATATGCAAATTTTTGGCATGTCAGTGAATATTTCTGAAATAACTAGATCAACCGTTTGTTTATATCAAGCTATTTAATAATTTTTTAAAAATAGAAAGTATATACTTCCAAACAAAAAATTGAGTTTGTGATGGGACAAAGAAAGAATGAGACGAATACCAAACTACGTAATTCACCAACATTATTAACCTTTGAATATCGTCAAAGGGCCAAAACCAGATAGAACTCACACTTCGATCTCTTTTTTTTTCTTTCTTCCTCGTGTCTTTGTCCAAATCTTAACTCAACATTACCTGGTTTCGGACCTACTTTTTTTATGAATTTTGTCTCTCTTATCTTTTTTTATTGTTTCAACAATTTATTTCTGTGTTATGCTTTACAATAAGCGACAAATATATTGGGATCCACTACAAAATAATTAAGATATGAATCTTAGATCTAAATCATAACAAGGAAAGAAGACAAATATGTTCTGCAAAACCAAAAATATACAGCAATCGAGAATATTCTTTTTTTTTTGCTGATTTTTCAGTCAGACTCAAATTATTTTATTTTCTCTTTTCAAATATCTTTTTAGTATTACTTGTGTACATACTAAATATTTCTAACATAAAAAATGTGGTTTAATGCAACTGGAAAACAGTAAAGCAAAGAGTTTTTTACCGAAGTAATTCTCTCTTTTTTGGGCAAATACCAAAAACAAAAAAGCTGCAAAAGGGAGAAGAGAGCCTTGTCTGCTACGATTTCTACCAACTATTCTAAACCAAAAGAAGGCAAAAAAACAGCTGTTCAGTTTCCAATACTACCAACAGCTTCTTTGATGCGCAGTTCACTTCTCAAGAATCATTATCATCTACTTGTGTTGTTGCCTCTGGCTCTGGGAGGCCACTCTCTGGATCTGCATGAGGTTCTTTTGCCAATAACCCAGTCTTTGATGAAGCAGACTGATCAGGATTTGCTTCAGTACTATCAATGGCTGAAGCACTCATTTTCTTGTTGCCAAGCTCTAGTTGAAGTTCCTCTGGCACATCATCATCAACAGGAGAAGCCAGTTTTTTCTCCACACTACGGTCCAGTCCAAGAGGGTCAACACCTGCAGGAGATTTCTCCTTCTCAGTTTCCAAACATTTAGTCTCTTTCTGAAAGAATTCGAGGCTCAGCGAGCTGGAACCCATTGTCGATGTTTCGCGTGCTGGAAAGAAATTAACCAGAGTAGTAGAAGCTTCAGCAATTGAATGTTTAGGTGAAGTAGTAGTGACTGTAACTCCTGTCTTACTTGCTGCACAAGCTTCAGATCTCTGGACAGTATGATCCTCTTTGGGTACATCATCACGAGCAAACTGTGGCATCAGAGAGAGGGTATGGCCTTCAGGTTCATTGATTTTCTCCTCTGCAGAAGAGTCACCAACATCTTTTATATCTGTATCCATAGGATCATTCTTCTCTTCAATAGCCTCAGAACCAACACCCACATTTGGCAACGTAGCAGATTGGTTTCTCTCAGCGATCAAGTTATCAGTTTGAGGTTCAGAACCAATGTCATCAGTTTGACTCCCAACGTCTTTCTTTCCCAGAGGTGGAGTTTGTTGGTTTAAAGAGGGGACCGGGACATGTTTTCTTGCATACATCTTAGCTTGGGGAAACAGATCAGTTATTGGGTTTACTGGAGTGACTTTCTCAGGTAAGAAAACAATGCCTCTTAATTGCTTTCCCGTGTCAGCAACCTTTACGTTGAGAAAATAGCCTGCCTCGAAAGAACCTTCAACCACACCAGAAACAACTTGACCAATCAGATTATCATCAATATTAGTAACAGGTGGGTTAACTTGTTGCTGATTCTGGCTTTCATCTCTGCGAGGACGACCCCTTTTTCGCTTAGTTGTAAGGGATGAGCTCGAGACTTGATTCAGTTGGTCCATCTTGTCTGGAATATCCATTATTTTCCCACTTCAAAATCTTCTTCTTGATCAACAACTTTCCTCTGAAAGAGAACAAAAAAAAAAACAGAAACAAAATAATCTTCTTTAGTTTCAACTTCCAATAGGTTGCTCATTATTTTACAGATAATTACTCGAAACCAAACATTAATCTTCGTCTAGTCTGAATACCCGTTTTGGGTATCTTCAGAACAATTCAACAGAAGTAATGACAAACTTTCATAGTTCAACAAGAGGGAAAACAGTTCTAAAATATTTTACAGTTGATTTTAGACGGCCATGTTACGTACATATGTATATATTCCACAAAGCAAATCCATAAAGTAAGAAAACGACTGAAATAGCAGTTTAAACAGTATAACAGAATCGATATTTCGTTCGTTTTTCTTAACCGTAGCAAGTTCCACTACACCATGAGGAACAAAAATTAAAGCGTCGAGTAGTTTTATGATCAGATATATAAAAGAAGACGAAGAATCTCAACGATTACAAGACAAACCTAACAAAACACAAGAAAACAAATTCTTCGGGAATATAACACAAACAGAACAATGAAGGTCGTAAACCTAGATCCCAAAAATGACTCGAGAATTACTCAATCAACAACGAAACGAAAACTTTCCCGGTAAAAGAAACACTCACAGATTAGGTTCGCGACGCCGAAATGCTTGATTGCTGAAATCGGAGGGAAACAAACACTTTCCCGATGGGTAGACAAGACACGCGAGTATACGTATTCGTATACAATACCCGTAGATTTATCCTTCCTTAGGTTTCTCTTTTTCGCGTCGATTGGCCTTCTTTCTTCCTCTGTTCTGTTTTCTCTTCCCTAGGACGATTTTCGTTATTTTGGGGGAATATGAAAAATAGTTAATTATGATTTGAATGATATGGGCCAAATTATGGTTTCCTAATTGAGCCCAATAAAAACATATTCTTGGGCATAATTTCAGTTACTGACCAGTTCAAAGAGATTGTACTTCAGTTGCATTTGTACTTTCAGACACAAAAGCTCATTATGAATGATCCATTACAAGTAAAATTATTGAGGCCCATATGGCCCATTTATAATTGTTAGAATTATTTTGATTATTAATTTTTTATTAACAAAGTATTGGTATAATTATTTTTCATTTACTGATCAATTATAAGTTGATGAAGTCACAAATTTATTTGGTTAAATTGATGAAGTCATAATTTATTATCCGCAAATTATTTTTCACATCGATATTTGAACTCATAATTTCTTAATCATAATTTGAACTCATGTTTCACATCGACATATCTCAGCAAATGAATATAAGGATATCTTGTCATCCATGAGAAATCCAACCTAATTGAGCCCAATAAACGCTAATTGGGCCAAGTTTGTGACTTCATCAATTTAACCAAATAAATTTCGTTTTGGTGGGAGTAACCAAAATAAATAAGCTGATTCAAAATATACGAAAAAAGTGTGAGCTGAATATAAGGAATTTCTGAGTTTTGAAAAAGGAAAAAAAAGAAATTATTCAAAATATTTTTCTCTGTTACGGTATATTTCTAGATCTTATTGAAATCTTTATAAAAAATGAAATATAATGGCCCTGTTCGTTTCGATATCGGTAGCGATAGCGATAGCGACCAACGACCAGCGATAGCGATCAGCGATTTTCGTTTCTGTTCGTTTGACGATCGCTAGCGATAGCGATCAGCGATTGATCGCTGAGTTGTTCGTTTGGCTATCGCTAGCGATAGCGATCACAATAATATTATTTTTATTGAAATATATATTTTATTTCATTTAGTTTTAAGATAAATTTTATTTTATTTTTAGTTTAATTTTATTTTTAAACTTATTTTGTTTAAATATAAATTTTAATATAAATTTATATTTGATTCAATTTAATTTTAATTTATTTTTTTTTATTTAATTTTTATTTAAATAGAAATTTTTTTTTATTTAATTTTTATTAAATTAAATTTTTATTTATTTATTTAATTTTTNTATTTAATTTTTTTTAAATTTAAAATTTTATTTATTTATTTAAATTTATTTAATTTATTTAATTTAGTTAATTTAGTTAATTTATTAAATTTATTAAATTTATTTAATTTATTTAAGTTATTTATTTAATTATTTAATTATTTAATTTATTTATTTAATTTATTAAATTAAAATAAATTTTTATTTAATTTTTTAAAATTTTTATTAAATTTATTTAATTTTTATTAAACTAAATTTTTTTATTTAATTTTTATTTAAATAAAATTTTAAATTTTGTTTTATTTAATTTTAAATATAAATGT
>OVAU01004076.1:0-10452 GCA_900406315.1 Biscutella laevigata subsp. laevigata | reverse complement strand
ATATTACATTTCTTAACAGGCAGCTTTGCCCTCTACTCTACCAACCAATAGTAGCAGCAAAGGGGTAAAAAACCTGTTATTAAAGCCACCTAGTAACCTGATTTAACAGTGTAAATACCATTTTTTGTATAGTGCCAACCAATTGAGTCTGAAGATCTTCTCGTTGATAGTTTAATGGCAATAATCAAATCAACATCATCAGGTATTACACTACTACGAATTTTTGCTTCATTCCAGCCTGATGCAGTGCTATTGAACCAACTACTAACTTTAGAATCTTTAGGATTTGGAGTTAATGATCTTGGAGGTCTAGGAGGATCTGTTATTAACCAAGCATCTGACCAGAAATTAATCAGGTCCCCATTTCCAACATTATGTCTCAACCCTTTTAGAATGAGATCTCTGCCACTAATGATAGATCTCCAGATATACGAAGAATTTGTTCTTGGTTTAACACTCAGGATATCTGAATTAGGAAAGTACACCGATTTCATGATTCTAGCCATAAGGTAATTTGGCTTTTTTAGAATTCTCCATGTTTGTTTAGCTAGCAAAGCATCATTAAACTTCTCAATATCTTTGAATCCTAAACCACCCTCTCTTTTAGGAATTGCCATTTTTTTTCAATTGCACCAATGCATTTTATTTTTGTTTTTGTTGGATCCCCACCAATATTTTGACATAATCGAAGTGATTTTAGTACAGATTGTCTGAGGGATTTTAAAGACATTCATTGAATATATTGGCATTGCCAAAGCAGTAGACTTGAGTAATATCTCTTTCCCTCCTTTTGATAGGAATTGGAGGCTCCAATTCGAAGTTCGCTTTCTTACTTTATCTAGGATATGATCAAACACTTCAATCTTTTTTTATCATAAGCTTCAGGCAGACCCAGGTATTTTCCACCTCCACCCTCATTATGTATACCTAGTATATTGCGCAGTTGAGCTTTTCTATCATGATGAATACGAGCTCCAAACGTGATAGATGACTTAATCAGATTAACGCATTGTCCTGAAGCCGCTTGGTAATCAGATAAAAGTTTTTTCATCCGTCTACAACTTTGAGGTGAAGCTGATAAGAAGAATAACAAATCATTAGCAAAAAGAAGATGATTTATTGATTGCCCGCCTTGACTGATTTTTATTCCTTTCATCTTTTTTCAGCAAGTTCTCGATTCATCAAATGAGATAGGACCTCAACACAAAGAATGAATAAGTACGGCGATAAATGATCGCCTTGTCTAATTCCTTGGGAAGGTTGTATCATTCCATTAAGCGATCCATTAATCAAAACCGAGAACCTAACTGAGGTAACACAACTCATAATCCAATTAATCCATTTATTTGCAAATCCCATGTTGGTCATAGTGTTTCTTAAGAACTCCCAACTTAGCTTATCATAAGCTTTTGTTATATCTATTTTTAAGGCAAGATAGGATTTGGATTGGCGTTTTTTATGTCTGAGAGTGTGGTAAACTTCATGAGCAATTATTATATTGTCTGTTATTAATCTGCCCGGAATAAATGTTGCTTGATATTCTGATACTAAACCATCCAGATGGCCTTGCAATCTACTGACCAGAATTTTAGAAATTATTTTATATATAACATTACAAAGAGAAATGGGTCGAAAATCAGCCATAGTATTTGGAGGATTCACTTTAGGAATTAGAAAAAGATTAGTGTAATTGAATGAAGGACTTCTGTGGTAACTTCTTGTTCTATTTCATGCCAAAATTTATGATAGAAGTCACCGGTGAATCCATTCGGACCCAGAGCTCTTGTTGGGCAGATATCAAAGACTGCAGATTTGATTTCCTCCTTTGAGATTGGAGCTGTTAACTGGTCATTCATAATCTGAGTGACTCTTGGCTGAAATCCTCTAAATATATCATTTGGGGGAGCAATCGCAGGAGCTTCAAATAAATTTTGAAAGTAGTTCACAACCACTTCAGCTATGTTTTTATCACCTCTCTGTATATTACCATTATCATCATGAATGGAGGTCAATGTGTTACGAGCACGTCTAGCCTTTGTACACGCATGAAAGTATCTAGTGTTTTTGTCCCCTTCTCTTAGCCATTGATTACGGCTCTTGGTTTTCCAAAATCTTTCCTCATTAATGTACTCTTTATTTAGCTGATACCTTATAGACTTGATCTGATCAGAAGATAGTGTACCATTTGTTATACCCAAATCTAGAGCATTTCGAATTCTTTTAATCTCTTCAGCTGAGGTGGTATTATGCGAACGTTTCCAATAGCTTATTTCCTTTCGACAGTTTATAAATCGAGCAGCCATATCTGTTCCACACAAAACAGAGGATATTGTCTTGTTCCATCCTCTCAAGACCGATTCTTTAAAACCAGGTTTATCAAGTAAACGACTATCATAACGAAAAAAACCTTTACAAATTTCCATTTCAGCAGAGATAAACGAAATTAACGGTCTATGATCTGAAGTTCCAAATTCTAAGAATTCTGACCGCGAGGCTGGAAACTGATTGAGCCAATTACTATTAGCAAACGTCCGATCTAAACAACATGAAACAGTGTGATTACCCCTTTTACCAATCCAAGAAAATTTATCACCACTATAAGGTAAATCAACAAAGTCACAAACTTCCACCATTCTTTTAAAACTCTGAAAGGAAGACTCAGGTCTTAATCGACCCCCTTTTTCTCATTATTATTGAGAATTTCATTGAAATCTCATAAAGCTAGCCAAGGATAATCACATCTACTAGAATTAAACCATTCCAAACTCTCCCAAACATAATTTCGAAGATTAGCGAGAAAAATAGGATTCCCATACACAAAAGAAAAATAGAAAGAAGATTCATTAAAATTCACAAAATAGTCTACAATATTAGAGGAATGAGAGATAACAGAGACATTGAACAAAGCTTTCCACATTACGACAAGGATGCTTGAGTTGTAAAATTTGAGAAACAGAGTAAAACAGAGAACATAAAAAGCCAAACTATTCACCAGATTTCATCATGATTCCTCAATCGGAACGTGGAGATGATGTCGTGTTGCTGAGAAAATCTCACAGACATGATAATATTAATTGAAACTGGACCGGGCATGTAGAGACACGCCGGAGAAATAACTGCTTGAGAATCGCTTTTGCAATCGCTAATAACCGTCTATCGCCGGAGAAAAATGAATTGCATTTATTTACAGTTATTTCTTTATTTATAACTTTTGAAATCGTTTTTCAAATATTAAGTTGATGAATGATTTAATCACAATGAAGCAAAGGAGAGGAAAAACTCCATTAACAACAACAACGAAAGCTTTGTGAAAGATAAGATGTTGAAACATTTTCTTATCTAACCCCCAAGTAATATTATATGAATTTTGGAAGAAAATTCTTTTATTTGAAGATTAAGACCTTAACTTACGCGTATAATTGATAAGAATTTGTTCTAAAAATCGAATTTGTCTTCAAGATTTAAGGTTGTCTATGACATATGACGTCATGAGTTAGGTCTTTGGCTGCGTGACCTTAAGATGATTGGCCCCGAGTTAGGTTTTTGGTCGCGTGACCTTCATACGACTAACCACGAGTCAAACCTCCATTATCATGCAACCTGATAACTGACCACGAGTTAAACATGAAAACACAATAAAATATCACTAACCACCCGTTCATGTATTTGAAAACTTACCACAATTAATTGAAATTTTTGTTAAACCAGAAAATTTCATAAAACTACGGATTAGTTCGGGTAATTAGGTTATAGTAATTTATTTCAATTTGGGTAATTTGTTTTCATGTTTAACCTGGTGGTTAGTGAACTAGGGTTAAAAAAAATTACCCAAAATTAATCGAATTACAAGACCCGAATCACCCAAAATTAATCGGATTAATAGAACTGAATTACTCGAAGGAGTCCGAAATTTTATATTTTAACAAAAAATCCAATTAAAATTGTGTTACAATTTTCTAATACATGAACTGGTGGTTAGTGATATTTTATTGTGTTTTCATGTTTAAACTGGTGGTTAGTAAACTAGTGGTTAAACCAAATTACCCAAAATTAATCGAATTAATATAACTGAATTACCCAAAATCAATCAAATTAATAGAACCGAATTACCCGAAGGAATCCAAAATTTTCTAAAATTTAATGGTTTAACAAAAAAATCATTTAATTTGGTTACAATTTTCTAATACAAGAACTCGTGGTAATATCTTATTGTGTTTTCTAATATGCTACTAACCATAATTCAATAATAGGTTGCTTAATCACACGCTACTAACTTTCTGGTAATTTTAATTTAGTAATAAGTCAATCAATACGTTTTCACTAAATTATTAAGGCCACTGTATTTTTTTGGTTATTTGTAGAAGTTCATCCGACTAACAAGAGCTTGTTAAAATCTTTAACTCCATTGTTTTGGCATTAACACTTTCCTAATCTAAACAAAGAGTCTTGTATCAGAATCAATAAGCCCCATGGACGGTGGAGTCTTGGATAATTTGGTTTAACCACCAGTTTAAACATAATAACACTATAAAATATCACTAACCACAAATTCATTATTGTAAGATATCACTAACCACCGGTTCAGTATTAGAAAATTGTGACAAAATTAATTGATTTTTTTTGTTAAACCATTAAATTTCAGGAAATTTCAAATTCCTTCGGTTAATTCGGTTCTATTAATTCGATTAATTTTGGGTAATTGGGTTCTATTAATTCGATTAATTCTGGGTAAGTTGGTTTAACCACAAGTTCACTAACCACCAGTTTAAACATTATAACACAATAAGATATCACTAACCACCAGTTCTTGAAAAACAAATTAATTATGACAAAACTAATTGAATTTTTTTGTTAAACCATAAAATTTCAGAAAATTTCGGATTTGTTTGGGTAATTCGGTTCTACTAATTCGATTAATTTTGGATAGTTCAATTCTATTATTTTGATTAATTTTGGGTAATTATGTTCTATTAATTCGATTAGTTTTGGATTATTTATTTAAACCACCATCTCTAACCACCAATTAAATATGAAAACACAATAAGAGTCATACTTAGCTAACCACATAGTCAGATTATATAATTTTTGAAAAAATGAATCATACATAACATTTATCTCATTTGTTTATAGTATTTACAAAAATTAAACACACATCTATACACAAATCGCAGCAAATTTAAGTATGGTTCGTCTCAGATTAAGTATTTACGAAATAAGAACAATCTGGTGAATTGTGGTTAACCATAACCAATCTAACTTAACAAATGGTTAACAAAGTAACAACAGAGAGAGTCGGCGGAGGAGGTGGAGAAGAAGAAATCGGAAAGAGGCATTTCGCTCCAAATTTGTCTACTGAAACTAGCTAAACTATCATCCACAAATGCAAATATGCAGAGATTATGCATCAACTTAGCAACCTGCAAAACACATGTATTAGAATCAAATTACAGAATAATTTTTGCAATCATCTCTTTAAATAAAAGAGGCATCACAAAGAAACGATGATTATCGTCGAACAAAACAACCTTAGCATGCCACTCATCCGCTAACCACCAATTCAGTATTCCAAGTAACCAATTCAAAGTTGCTTGATCTCAATTCGTGGACACTTACCTCTTCGAAACCCTAACCATCAATCTCGTATCCTCCGACAACGATTAGTTTGCAAAAATATGAACAAAATCGTAGTTCCTGAAAAGCAATTGCGACGATAGGCAGATTTCCGTCGAGGATCCATTATACGAAGATAGATCCTGATAAAAAATATGTAGCCTCCATCAACGAAGTACGTGGGAATCGTAAACGCAAGGGTCAACAAGTTAAGAAACGTGTACCATCCGACATCAAAGAAATTGCTCCACGAGACTAGTAAATCGTATCCTCCCAAATCAAAAATCATAGGCTTCGACGTCCAATCAAATTGGAATCTCCAACATCCGATTGTTATCGCACTGTACCCCGTGAGTCACCGAAAGTTCGGACGAGAATTTAGAGAATCCAAAATAGAGATCAAATTCTACAAAATAGAGAATCCAAAATAGAGATGGCCGGAGACTACCACGTTAACAGGAAAGATTTTGAAGGTGAAAGCAGAATTAAAGGTTTGGCGGACGAGAAATTAGAGATGAGAAGAGAATAGGATATTCTAATCGTAACCAGAAAATTTGATCAAACGGTTGTGAAGTAAAGAAGCTGACAAGAGTATTGATTCAGCCCAGGGGCAAAAACGTCAAATTCACCGTCGTTATCTGCGAAAAGGTGCTAAGATGAAAGAAGTATGCCAAGTGTTTTTTCTTGTGATTAATACTTTCAAAGTGTTTTAGAGTGTAAATCACTCTATAAATAAGGTGTAGTTGTCATATTTGTAAATCACAACAAAACATATCACCAAGTTTTTCTATCATTCTCAAAAAGTTAGGAGAAATTTTCTTCTGTTCCCCATTCAAATACATATATATATGGTAAAAAATTTACGAATACTTGAAAATTTCATAACGTGGTGAACACAAACAAGTGACCACAATTGTTCAATTCTACGTTTGACGAAATGTCAATTTGCATAAGTCTTATGTTTCTCAATTTTTGTTGATATTTGCTTCATCTGATTTTGGTTTGGGTGAATTATATTTTACTAATTTGATTTGGTTTGGTTAAATTTGATGTTGTTGAATTTGATTATGGTTTGGTTGAATTTGAATTTGTGACCACAAAACACTATCCACAAATCTGAGATATCATGGTATCACGAGGCACTGCTGTAACATATGAGTTTATCTCAATACTCTATATAGCGTATGCGACCACAAAATACTGAACAAATAAATATGAATTTATGATATCATGAGGAAATGATGTAATATATGAATTTATGAATTTTAAGTGCATTTTGAAAATTTTATGGTAAACAATAGCATGCTAAGTAACCACCAAACACTATCCACAAATATGAGATATCATGAAGTAGTTATAAATCAAGTCGAAGCTTTGAGAAGACGATAATGGTGGATGAGGATGGTTGTCACCAACCCAAGTCCTAGAACAATCAGCCTTAGCTGTAAAAGCAATCATAGTTTTTTTAAATATAACTAATCAATGTTTAATATTAGATACTTAAAGTGAGTTCAATTTGAAATTGTAAACTCTATATTGGGTTTATAGGTTTGTTTTTTATTTATAAAATTTGAATAATATAACTGAAACAAATAACAGCATCCATGGGTTTATAAGTTTGTTGAAGTGGAGAAGAAAGAAAAAAGAATTGGTTTCAGAGAGAAGAAAGAATTGACTTGAGAGAGAGAAAAAAATTGGTTTGAGAGAGAGAAAAAAGAATTGGTTTCAGAGAGAGAAGAAATGTTAAGAGAGAAGAAACGAAGAATGAGAGAGATGAAAAATAAAAATGGTAGAGTGTTCTTTTTTTAGTCAAAAAAACTAAATTGTAATCAACCATCTTTAAAGTGTCTTAGAATCCAAGAGTGCTCTTTTCTCTAATTAGTGTGAGAAAAATGCTCTAGAATTTAAATACTCATTTTTAAAATATGTTAAATCTTGCAAAGATTATTTTCAATGCCAAAGAGAACAAAGTTTGAAATAAGCAATGTTCTATTTTCTCCTAAGTTTTTAAAAACTTATTGAGTTTTAAAGACATTCGTATGAGTGGATATCACATTGAAACGAAAAAACCATTGAATACTTTTGTAATACATCAAAAAAGAAAGAAATTTTGGAAGAATAGCCTATGTTATCTTCTGGATTATATTGCACAAAAATAAATATAGTTAAATTATATATTATGATAGACCCAAAATATATTAATACATTTTATGTATGACATGAAATATTTGGGCATCCAAGTTCAATTATGATGAGAAGAATTGTGTAAAATTCAAATGGTCACCCATTGAAAATTGAAAAGATTTTTCAATCGGGAAAGTTTTCAAGTAATGCATGTTCTCAAGGAAAACTTATTTCTCGGCCTTCACCAGCTAAAATTGGGAATGAATGTCCAAACTTTTTAGAAAGAATACATGGTGATATATGTGGACTTATACATCCAATTTGTGGATCATTTCAATATTTATGGTATTAATGGACACATATAGTAGATGGTCATATGTTTGTATATTGACAACTCGAAATTTGATTTTTGCAAAATTCATTACACAAATTATTAAGATAATAGCACAATAATGTTATAAAGAAAATCATGATTGATAACGCTGGTGAATTCACTTCCCAATATTTTAATGATTATTGTTTATCAATGGGAGTCGATGTTAAACACTATGTTGCTCTTGTTCATACGCAAAAAGGCATGGCCGAGTCTTTGATTAAAATATTGCATCTAATTCCAAGGTCATTAATTTTGAGAATGAATCTCCAAATTTCAGTAGGGGGCATGCTACATTGCATGTTGCAACTCTGGTCTAGATATGACCAAGCGCATACCATGAATTTTCCCCATTTGAATTAACATTTGAGCAAAGGCAAGATGTATCTCATCTCCATGTTTTTGGGATGTGCGGTTTATGTTCCTATTAGCCCACCGCAAATAACGAAAATGGGGGCACAAAGAAGATTGAGAATTTATATATGATATATGTCACCAAGTATCATTAGATACCTTGAAATGCAAGCTGGTGATTTTTTACGGCACATTTTGCCAATTGTTTCTTTAATGAATATGAACTTCCAACGTTAGGGGGAGGAATTAATCAAGTATTAAAAGATATTACATGACACAAACAATATTTGTTGCATCTTGATCCTCCTACAAATCAAAGAGAACTAGAAATTCAGAAAAATGTGCATTGTTAAAATTGGCAAATCAATTACCAGATACGTTTAGAGATATTAATATAGTGACAAAATCATATATCCTTGTTGTTAATGCCCCATCTAAAATTAATATTTCTGTAGAACAAGTTAATGAACATAAGGTTCAATTAAAAAGGAGGAGGTCGACGGGCTCAAAAGATAAAAATCCTGAAAGAAAATAATTTGAGAGAACAAAATGAAAAGATTGCAGAAGAACTATTTAAAGAAAAATGTCTGAAAGACAAAGATGAAAAAGTTATAGAAGAGGCATATAAACAAAATCTTCGAGAAAAATGAATATGATAAAGAGAATCCTTTAGAAAAATAGTATGATCCTAAAAATATGAGATTTCAACCCAAATCGGACAACGTAAATGGTGATTTGCTTCCCAAATGGGATGAGAGGTCATGAGTTACCGTGTGGTAAGGGGACCATTTTACAGACTTCTAAAATAGGAATACCTTCCGAAATGGTTAAACGGTTTAGAAAAATGGATGGACTAGGAGTTTGACATGTGAATATGAAATCTAACAATAAGATTAAATTCAAAATAAAGTGAGATTCAAATCGATACAAATATATCGAAAGTCATATCATCTCGAGGGGGAAAAATATGAGAATCTCACTATGGGAAGATATTGGAGATTATGTTTCCTCTTATAAAGGATCAAAATTCAGTTGATTGCAAAACTTTTGAATAGTTGGACATGAATATGAAGTTCATATGTTTAAAAGAAACTATTCAAACATGTTGCAAATGAAATGCAAGACGCATTACTGATGAATATAAAAAACTGTGAGATTGAATAAAATGAATTATCGAATCCTCATAAAAATCAATTTGAACCCGAGGTTCAAAAGATAATTCATATACAAAATGTCGTTACTCGACTACAAGACATACGAATGATCTTAAGAGAAAAATCTCTTACTCTAGCTGAAAATTCTCCGATTAAAAGATAACCTTGATTATGTAAAAGTCTACGTGATAGACTACTTTGCTTCCAAGAATAAAAAATCGTCGAAAAAAAAAGAAAAAAATGGAGCAATACAAATATTTATTGAAAAAGGATAAATCCCCCAAAGTGGTCATTGACATTAGTTAATAATAAAATCATGTACCTGAATGAGATAATAAAAGTGATCACGATTAACCATGTCATTGAAACCAAAGAACCAAAGAAAAATAATTGTTGACAAGATAAATAATATATCGTGCTATGTAAATGAGGATTATTATAAAACTACCTGATATGCATGGTTTTTGTTAGCTTTTTAATCATCTTTTATGCTCATTTTGTATAGTTTAGGTTGCATTAAGAGTCTTTAAGGATTGCATTGTGCATATTTTGCATTTCAGGTGATTGTAGAGGGCTTAACCAAGAAAGAGGAGCATTTATGACCAAGAAGATAAAAAATCAACAACATTGGCATCAAGGATCAACCAAGGGAGATCCACACATGAAGAAAGGATCATGAAACAGCTGGATCGACCAACAAGATCGGCCAGAGCTGCTCGATCCAACCAAGAGCAAAAAGGAGCAATCTTGGATCAGCCACAAGGATCAACCAAGCCTGGCCGATCCAGATGACCAAATGATACACGGCTAGATAGTGAAGCCAAGCCCCAAGGACCA
>OVAU01004075.1:169-10452 GCA_900406315.1 Biscutella laevigata subsp. laevigata | reverse complement strand
GCAACGCGCGGACCTTTCTCTAGTAAGAGATAAAAAATAGTTTTTAGGTCATGGGTAATACAGTAAAAACATTTTATAGAAATGTCAAATATCTCATGAGTGTTTTATGATCTAATTAGTTTGTAAAAGGTTCCTTAAGATCTAAATATTCCTAAAAATAACCCAAAATTACTAAAATCACCCCCAAGTAAAACAAAAACGAATTAATTTTCAACACAAACAAAACGTTTAAAGTGAAAAAACAATCCCTTAAATCTGGTTTTGTAGTGGAAAAGTGGAATCGGCTGAATTGGCATTTTTGTCTTTAGGCTAAACTAGAATTGTGCCCGCATTTAACGCGGGTATTTTTTGGTTTTAAAATTAACATTAATATAGATATTGTATCTATGATTAATATATTGATTAAGAGTTTGTACCTGAACCCAAACCAAATTTAAGGGTTTCTTTGTACCTGAATCAAATACAAATGTCAAGATAAATTGCAAAACACACACGTGGGTAGCTAACCGTGGTTTGGTATGCACAACGATCTGAGTGACCACAAGTTACCCACCTAACCATAAACCTTCCAACTAACCACCTGAGAAATTCTTCCCCAAACTAGTGCTACAAGGACGCAGTAAAAGAGAGATTCCTTTAATGCCGAAAATGCATATTTAACGATCCCGACATGTTCACATATCATGAAAAATCTAATAATTTCGGAATGTGCGTAACTTGATTAACAAATCTCTTCGCCTGAAACTTTCTATTTTTTTCACAGTATTGTTAATTAGTAAGAAACATTTGTACTATAACAAATTATGTTCACAGTCTTGATTAACAAATTATGTTCACAGTCTTGCTCATATAATGCCTCTGCAACTAAAGCTTCTGCAACTTTCCTTTTTGAAAATGAACCTCCTACATTACAAAAACAGCACGACGGACAGGTGAGAGAAAATGAAATAATAAAAAGTAAACTAAAGAGGACTATAACTAGTTTCATCAGTTTCAGGGGTATTTTTGTCAAAATAAAAAGCTGGTCATAAAAAAACAGTCCTAGAGTGAGAAGAATATGGGAGTGTGTTAGGTTACAATTTTAAGTTTAAAATTGTCCTAGAGTGAAAATCCCCCATATATAGTTCATTATAATTTATAAGTAGATAAACCATATTTTAATATAATAGATGAACATGTTAAGGATCCTCTACATTGTAACTTTTTTTTGGTCATCAACAATGGATTACATAATTTTTTATGAAATTTTTTTTGCGGGTATGACTTCGGAATATTTTAACAACAAAGGATGGAATATGACGTTATGATTTGATAAAAAAATATTAAACATTTGAGTATTAATTTAATTAACATTTGAGGATTGATATTCGTCAGAATTCACTTATTTTCGACGAGTTAACTATCGTCAGAATATTGTATATTCCAACGAAACTAAATCCGTCAAAACATATTACGTTTGATAGTTTATGCACTCGGAAATTTCGTCGAAAGTTATCGATTAATAGATAAAATCCTATCAAAATATAATTCTTAGACATCTATCGGAGTACCATGAAGATTTTGTTCCTGAAAATCCGTCAATAATTTTCGAAATTTTACGAAAACATATAATTTTTCGACCACATCTAGGGGGTTAATAATTCCTACATAATATTTACGGAAACTACTGTCGAAATATACTCTTTTTTTGTAGTGGTAGTACTCGCATTGTTCTATTTCTTGAATCCAGAACATGTTTGTAAACTAAACTTCTATCTTTACGATTATATATTAGCTTTTGGTCTTTATCACAAATCAAATCGCGATCACCACCAAAAGCTTTATCTTATTTTTCGCATTAAGTATCATTTTATTTTTTGGATTGTCAACATAAACTGATTAATTTATTTTAAGAAAAAGTATATTGACTCTCATAATCATAAAATTTAAGTTACATCAATATCTATAATAAAATATATTCTTAAAATAATATTTACAAAACTCTATAATATCAATAATTATATTTACAATATCTTGTTTGATTATCCTTGATTTATTCAAGCTTTGAGTTGGATATAATATAAAGCCTCTATTGTCCAAAATACGTTTTTTTTCTTTTGGTCATGATATGATAAATGTCTATTTTGAAATATAAAAATAACCCAAAATTACTAAAACCACCCCAAGTAAAACAAAAACTAATTAATTTCCAACAAAAACAAAACGTTTAAAGTGAAAAAGCAATCACTTAAATCTGGTTTTGTAGTGGAAAAGTGGGATCGGCTGAATTGGTATATTGTCTTTAGGCTAAATGAACATATTAAGGAGCCTCTACATGGTAACTCTTTTTGCCATCAAGTTGTAAGTAATTAGGAAAAATAATCAATGAAAATCTAATTTCTTTTTTCAGTGATTTTTTTTAGATTTATCATTTATTTATTTCATTAATTCACATATATATATATATTCAATTATATTTTTATCCAATCAATTACAATAAGAATTTTAGAATATATTCTATTCAAAATGTTATTGATTTTTTATTTTATAAAATTATATTATTGGTTGATTTTTTTTGAAATTTCATCGTAACTTTCTAAATCAAATAAAAATAAATAAGAAATAAAAAACTTAATCGTAACTTTTTTGTTTTTTTTTTTCATAATAACTAAAGGCACACGTAACAGAAAAATAAAGCATTTATAATTTCCATATATACACAAAGAAGTAGACCTAAAAAATTAAATTTAAAATATGAAAAAAGAAATGGAAAAATAAGACTTTTAGGGCATGAGGAGATTATGTTGTCTCCTTGGATCCTTTTGTCGTTCGTTTCGAGGGGATGCTTCTTCAAAGATGGACTTTTTGTCTCATGATACAATTTTTCTTCTTTTAATAATGAAAAAGAAAATAAAGTTATAATAATAAATTACTGATTCAAACGACTTTTAAAGTTTGATTCTTTATTTGTCAAATATTTGTGTGTTTAAGCTATGATATGACTGCAATTTCGATTAGAGTACACCTAGTAAGATTTCTAACTATTATTGGTTTCTATATTTTCCATATTTGTATATAAATACTTGAACCATGTTATTGAGCTGATTAATGAGAAATGTGATTTTACTCGGTTTAATATGGTATCAGAGTAAAATTAATTTCTCTCTCTTCCGTTTTCGAATGTGTCTTTTTCTCGGGAAAATCGCGAGCATCCACTCTTCTTCGTTCTTTGATGTTCCTGTTCATTGAACGATCTTTGCTTCGCGATTCTTTTCCTCTGATCTTTTCTTGAGCCATTTTCTTGCTCAATTCTCTTATTTCTTTCATTTGAATTCTGATTCTCGCCGTTCTGTTTCTTGTGGCATTATCTTCTTCGATTCTTTTTCGATGACTTCTGCTTCGGATATCGACAATTTCTTGATCAGTATGTAAATCCATACTATCTTCACAGTAATGACCACGCTGGTCTTGTTCTTCCACTACAAGAAAACAGCCAAAAAGCGACTACAGATATNCTTTTCGTAGTCGCTTTTTTGCTGTTTTCTTGTAGTGTTCAGATCGTTTATCCTCTGGAGCTGAGTTCCACTCATGGCGACGCTCGGTTCGGATGCCGCTCAACGTCCGCAACAAGTTAGGATTCATAGACAGTACTGTTCCCAAACCTTCTTCTGATCACAGAGACTTTGGCTATTGGTCAAGATGCAACGACATGGTTGCGACGTGGCTTATGAACTCTATATCCAAGAAGATAGGTCAGAGTTTTCTCTTTATGTCTACTACTGAATATATCTGGAACAGCCTGTTAGCTAGGTTTAAGTAAGATGATACACCTAGAGTTTATGAAATCGAACAAAGGCTTAGTAATATTCAACTAGGTTCTATGGATGTTAATGTCTATTATACAGAATTACTTACACTGTGGGAAGAACACAAGAACTATGTTGATCTTCGAGTTTGCACCTGCAGAAAATGCGAGTGCGCTGCAGCTGGTTTGTGGGAAAAACTTCAGCAAAGAAGTCGTGTGACTAAATTCTTGATGGGGCTTAATGAATCATATGAGTTAACTCGTCGTCATATCTTGATGTTGAAACCTATTCCTTCAATTGAAGACGTATTCAATCTGGTTACTCAAGACGAGAGACAAAGGTCGATCAAGCCTACNTTTCAGAATACTGCTCCTTCTGTGTCTAATCTGACTGGTCATGATGAGAACTCGATCTTTGCTACGGCTCATCACAATAAGTATCGTTCTAATCAAAGACTGTTATGCATGCATTGTGGACAGCTTGGACATGNCTCATCACAATAAGTATCGTTCTAATCAAAGACTGTTATGCACGCATTGTGGACAGCTTGGACATATTGTTCAAAAATGTTTCAAGCTCCATGGGTATCCTCCCGGTCACAGGTTTTATCAATCACAAAATTCTACTTATGGTCAACCAACTCAGATGGGAAATCCAGTCTATAATCAACATCAAACTGCTCCCACGAGTAGTAATCCTCCACAAGTGCAGAATAATCACAATCAGCCAAGACCATTGACATATCCTCAGCAATATCAAGCTCCAATTGTCAAGTCAAATGATGTAGCAAATGTGATGACTAACAATCCCCTTGAAGGAAGTATTCCAAGTATGGATGTTAGTCGGATGTCTCAGGATCAGCTCAATTCCCTCATTCAAGGTTCTTCAGCTGCCTCTATATCTGAAACAAGTTACATGGCGGCTCAATCTTCGGGTGGTACTGTCTCATCCCATTTGATTCCTTTTTCCTCCCATAATTCTTGTTTCACTCTTCAACATCAATGTCTCTCTTCTCTTTATAATTCTCTTTCTAATGGTGCTTGGATAATTGACAGTGGAGCAACGACACATGTTTGTTCGAACCTAGATTTGTTTAGTCACATATCACCTGGTGTTGGAGTTACAGTCTCTCTCCCTAATGGCACTAGAGTTCCGATTTCACATATGGGCATACTGCATATTTCTGATAAACTTGTGTTGCATGATGTTCTTCATGTTATTTCGTTTAAGTTCAACTTGATTAGTGTTAGCAGTCTATTGAAAACTAGTAACTGCTCTACTTATTTCTTAACTGATTCTTGTGTACTTCATGAGCGTATTCAGGGCTTGACGAATGGTAAGGAACCCTTATACACAATCTTTACATTCTAGAAACTGATGTTACCACTCCCTCTACCTCTTCCAAGTTTTGTGGCTCTCTGATGATTGGTGCTCGTCTTTGGCACCAACGTCTTGGGCACCCTTGTCAAAATGCAACATATGTCTGGTACCTTATCTCTTCCTAAGATTAGTATGTCTAGTATAGATCAATGTCTTGTTTGTCCAATTGCTAAATAGAAACGTCTTTCGTTTTCTTCTCATAATCGTTTGTCTCAATTCCCATTTGATTTGGTTCATGTTGACATATGGGGTCCATTTTCTGTGGAATCAATAGACGGATACAAATACTTTTTGACTATTATCGATGATTGTACTAGAGTCACTTGGGTGTACATGTTGAGGAATAAAAATGAAGTTACTCATATCTTTCCCAAGTTCATTAAGTACATTCAAACTCAATATCATGTTGTTATTAAAGTTGTTAGTAGAGATAATGTTCCGGAACTTGCCTTTAAACAATTGATGCATGAATATGGGATCCATCATTATTTCTCATGTGCATATACACCTCAGCAAAACTCAGTTGTGGAAAGGAAGCATCAACATCTTTGGAATGTGGTTAGGGCTTTGCTTTTCCAATCTAATGTTCCTCTCGTGTATTGGAGTGATTGCATTCAAACAACTGTTTTTATCATCAATCGGACACCTTCTTTGGTTTTAGATAAGAAATCTCCGTATGAAGTTCTCATGCATAAACAACCTGATTACTCTTTCTTGGGTTCCTTTGGTTGTATGTGTTATGTCTCCACCAATTTGAAGGATCGAAACAAGTTTAGTCCTCGTGCTACTGCATCTATCTTTCTTGGTTATCTCAATGGTTTCAAAGGTTATAAAGTCTTGAATATTGACACTAATGATATCACTGTCTCTCGAAATGTCACTTTTCATGAAACATTTTTCCCTTTCAAGAACTTTACTGGTTTGAGTCCTGACTTGGATTTATTTTCCAGATTTGTGCTTCCTATGCATGTGAATGATTGAATGCCTGATATTGTTCCTGATAATTTGCATGTGAATCATGACAGAGATGTTTTTATTCCTTCTCATGAGCATATAGATACATCTGCATCCACATCGCATGTTGAAAATTCTAGTGACCACACTATTTCTTGAGAGACTGTATCTTCCAATGCAGGTCAAGTGAGGCTTCTCAACTCTAGGCCACAACGTCATGCTAAGGCTCCATGTTACTTATCTGACTACCATTGTTCCCTTTTACGCCACTCTAATCATTTCTCTATGCACTGCACCACTTCTCCAAATCATCTGAATACTCAACCCCTTTATCCTATTTTATCTGTTCTCAACTACTCTAACCTCAAACCTTTATATCAATCCGATGTCTTATCCTATTTTATTGAGACAGAACCGTCGAGTTTTAAGCATGCCATATCCTCATCTTCTTGGCGTATGGCTATGAACGACGAGCTACAAGCTATGGAAGATAATAAAACTTGGACCATTGAGTCTCTTCCTGAGAATAAGAATGTAGTTGGCTGCAAATGGGTCTATACCCTGAAATACAAAGCAGATGGAACGGTATAAAGCTAGGTTGGTGGCGAAGGGTTTCACCCAACAAGAAGGAGTAGACTTCACAGAGACATTCTCACTGGTTGCGAAGCTTACCACCGTCAAGCTTCTCCTCAGCCTTGCAGCCATCAAAGGATGGAATCTGACGCAGATGGACGTCTCAAATGCATTCCTCCACAGTGAATTAGATGAAGAAATCTCCATGAGTTTACCACAAGGCTATACTCCGACGCATGGTCCTCTGCCTCCGAATCCAGTGTGTCGTCTCCAAAAATCTATATATGGCTTGAGGCAAGCTTCAAGACAATGGTATCACTGTTTGTCGATGGTCCTCACCAAGGTTAGTTATAAACAATCTCAAGTAGATAATACTCTATTCATCAAGAGTGAAGGTCTCAGATCGACAACAGTCTTAGTATACGTAGACGACATTATGATTGCAAGTAATGATACTTCGGAGGTTAATACGATGAAGGAGGTTCTTCACTCTCAGTTTAAAATCAAGGATCTTGGCAACCTTCGTTTCTTTTTGGGATTGGAAGTGGCTCGGAAATCAACTAGCATATCAGTTTGTCAACGTAAGTATGCGCTGAATCTTTTAGCTTATACAGGTTTATTAGCGAGAAAGTCTAGCTCTGTTCCTATGGATCTAAATGTCAAACTGAGCAAAGATACTGGAACTCCTTTTCCTGATGTTACTGTTTATCGTGAATTAGTTGAGAGATTACTATATATCACGATAAATAGGTCTGATATCACGTTTGCAGTTCATTGCTTGAGTCAATACATGTTTGCACCAACTGATACTCATCTCCAAGCTGCTTATAGAGTGCTACGGTATATCAAGTCTAATCCGGGGCAAGGTCTATTTTACTCTGCAAGTTTTACTCTATGCATAAATGCTTTTGCAGATGCAAACTGGGCCACCTGTCCAGATACACTGCGCTCAGTCACATGATATTGCGTTTATCTCAGTCAGTCTCTGATCACTTGGAAATCAAAGAAACAAGTTGTCATCAGCCTCAACAACACCAAAGCAGAGTATCGGAGTTTGGCACATGCGACCTGTGAGATATTGTGGTTTCAGCAACTGCTTAAGGATCTCAACATACATGTTCAACCGACTGCAAATTTATTTTATGACAACAAGTCCGCGATTTACATAGCTCACAACCCTGTTTTTCATGAACGGACGAAACACGTGGAAGTGGATTGTCACACGGTTCGGGAACATGTTAAGATTGGTTTGTTACTTCTGATGCACGTCTCGAGCTCGAATCAAAATGCTGATATTTTCACAAAGTCGTTGCATATTGGACCATTCAGCTCAATTCTTCTCAGGCCTCTTCAAAGACTACAGCTCAATTCTTCTCAAGCCTCTTCAAAGACTGCACCAGTTCAGAGGTTTGGGAGGGGAGGCATATTACTGTATATAATCAATTAAACCGAGTGAAATCACATTTCTCATTAATAAATTGAGGTTGGGGAGGGACGGGGAAGGCATATTAGTGTATATAATTGATTATAGGTTTCTATGGTTTTCATATTTATGTATAAATACTCGAACCATGTCATTAAGATGATTAATGAGAAATGTGATTTCACTCGGTTTAATACTAACTTAATGGAATTAAAAATAACAAAAATTAGAACGAAAAACTTTTTACCTTTACTAAGATGTTTTGACATTTGACATTTAACATTCAATCCCCTATATATTAAAGGAGAATCATTTTGCTTAGGTGTCATCATCAGAAGCATTTCACTTATGTGTCAACACCAGAAGCATTTTAATTATAAAATGATGACGTGTCGTACTCTGGTGCATTCTCCTATTAAATTTAAATAAAGCTTAAATATTTTATAAAATTATACAATATTATTACCATAAATATCATAATACTACATATGTTTCTATATTTAAAATATGTAATATTACGTAGTTATTTCAATTAAAAAAAAGATCTCATATATATAATCATATAATATTTTTTATTATAGAAATTGTCCTACATATATTTAACTGATATTATTATGATATAAAAATTAAATAAATATATAACTCATATGATAAAACATAAACATTTTTTCAAGTCTTTTTGCGTTTCAAAATTTTTAAAACGGATATGAAATATTCAATTTATAAAAAAAAATATTTTTTAAATGTATCACATCGACTAAGAAAATAATAAGAGAAAATGAAACAATATCATAAATAAGCTTATATGCTCAAAATGTTGAAC
The DNA here is from genome assembly GCA_900406315.1 of Biscutella laevigata subsp. laevigata. NCBI lineage: Eukaryota > Viridiplantae > Streptophyta > Magnoliopsida > Brassicales > Brassicaceae > Biscutella > Biscutella laevigata. The sequence goes on along the minus strand of OVAU01004075.1, from coordinate 1,514 downwards.
TATAAGTCGGAAACGTGATTTAGTCGACATTCAAATTACATAATGTATTTATATAATTTTGTAACTAAATCGAATGAATAAAATAATAAATATTTATATTTATAAACACCTAAATATTTTTTTGATTTAAAATTTATTAGAAAATGTTAAAAACATTAAATTTTAAATATTTCATCTCACGCATATTGTGGGTCACAATTCTTGTCTCTAGTTAAAAACAAATCTCTTTCTATCATAACATCTAAATAAATCTAACGGTTTAATATGGTTACTTTATATTGGTAGAGTACTATAATCATAAATATGTTTTTATTGACAACAAATATATTTAGATTTTAGTAATTAATTATTTGGATATTTGTCATTAAATTTTACACAATATCATTTAAAACTATGAGATTTCAAATACGAGCACAACAAATCAGTTAAAAACAACTTCTCAATATATTTTAAGTAGTGGGTTGACTTTATATTTTTAAATTACTAGTTCAATAACACTATATTTTATAATATTTAAATAACATACAATTTGTGATTCTAACATAAATCACTCCAAATTCTTAATTGAATACACGTCCATAAATGTAAAAAACTCTTTTGACGTCGAGTTTTATTTTTGGATATATGTCGAATTCGTAAAAAACAATTATTCGCAAAGTCTTTAGTGCAAGCCTAGAAGCAAAAACTTTATGATACACATGGAATTTACAATTTAGAGTTCACAAAATCATAAACAAAAGCTTCAATTGTAATACAATGGTTTGGAGTTTGTCAACGATATATAGTAAATAATTTGCAGTTTTTATTAATCACAAAAACACAGCTGAACTTAGTAATTAACTGGAATAAAATAGTAAGTTTAAGAACGTGTGAGGTCTGGTCTGTTCAAGTCATGTAACTGCGAAATTTGAAAGCTCAAGACACGCAAAATTAAAGAACAAAACTACAAATTTCTGTCAAAGTTATTTTCCTTTTTGACCATTCATTAATAATACTTTTTTGTTGCCTCTAATCTATTAATTTATTTATCATGTATATACATATATATTCCATCTATCAATTTCTGAGTCATATCATATGAAACCACAATTGTTCCACAATTTGGTATAAACTGGAAAAAAATAGAAACAAAGTTTTCACTATTTACCTTTCCAATTTGGTATAAACCACAATAGTTATGATTTTAATTATATTTACAAAAAATCGAAATTATTGTTATTCAAAAACACCAAACCAAAAATATTATTTTAATTATGTATCAGCTATGAACCTGCTGCTACTGTTATTTTCTAATCGACCAAAAAGTGTGTTAAAATATTTGGTTACTAATCTATTCTATTAAAAC
>OVAU01004074.1:0-10453 GCA_900406315.1 Biscutella laevigata subsp. laevigata | reverse complement strand
CTTTAGCTCCTAGTTGCTTGCTGTCCAGAATTGTATCATCACGCCTGTAATAGATGGTGTTGGCGAGTACCTTGTGCATGCAGCGCAAAGTTGGAGGCCTGATCGTCCTAGCCTTAGTCTTGCCTCCTATGAATACCCCTGAACTGATACACTCGTAAACCTTCTTGTTTTCTGCTGCTGCCCATCCAGAGGGAGTCCGTATATCTGGGCAATGGCCTTGTAGTCAACCTCATGCAGTGCTCAACGCTTGTCTAAAAATCTGATAAAACCGCTGCCTCACTCATCCTTAAAACCCTTAAGGGTCTAATAAACCTCTAAGCTAGCCAAAAACCAGCACGTTGACTCTTTTTGAGCAACCTCTTCCATCCCCATCAAGTTATCAATGCACATTCTCTTCATCAAATACTCAACATCTTCAAATATGCTAAGGCTTTTAAGAGTAGGCGGGTGAGGAAAAAGAGTCCCCACAAAGTTGAAACTCATGAACTTCTTGAACAGTTCTCGTACAGGTGGCGTCTTCGCCCTTTCCTTGGCTTCTTTCACGTGCTTTTCCCTAGCTTTTCTTGTTCGATCATTGCGTGGAGCCGATTCATTTCATTTAGTTATGAGGACCTCCCTAGCGGAGGTTTCTCCTCTACTCCATATCCTCTTAGGCGAGCCAAGTGGAGGATAAAAAGAGCCATCTCGCTCCGAGCGACTATCGCTTGCTCATTTCCGCTTCTTAACAGCTCCACTAGATATGGCTATCCCTTTTCCTTTGTCACGTCCAGTTGTTTCTTTTGTTTGTCCCATTGTAGATCCTGCAATCATAAGCATATACTCATATATGATTGTCAAAGTTTTGAATACCATCAATTATCATCATAATCATATCAATTATGCAATTTCAACAACAAGACATTCCAATTTCGCCATCAATCCAATCGATTTTCAACTATCAAAATATCATCGTAACAAGAATTATCGAATTTCAAGTCAATCCGTTCAAACTCTATGCTAGCTGAACTAATATAACATAGTGACAGTCAAATTCAATCCAAAAATCAAGCTTAGAGAATCAACATTTCCAATTTTTGTCACCCTTTTATACTCTTTCTAGGGAATTTCCAAAATTTTCAAAGTTTTGGCATGAATCCGTCTAATTATCAACATTCAATCATAGAAAATCATAGGCAATCACTAAACCTAGCATTATTGAGCATTTAGAACACTAAAAACCTAGAATCAAGCATGAAATTTTACAAGTGAGAATGCTGAAGAATCTTCAAGTGAAGTCAAGAGATGTAACGATCCTGACTGATTTCATGGTATTGGAGATGGATAATCAGCCTTAGGATCCTCTTGTCTTGGGAGACTATTCTTATCAACAATAGATGCGACAATCAGGGTTTAGGATGGGACGATCAAAGTGAATATAGGAAAAGGTCGTTTAGAAGTTATGCAAACAAGTCGGTAAGGAAGAAAGACGTCGGTAATGGCGAGGCTTTATCTGCTGAGTTCGTAGACAAGCCTCCATTAGAGAAGCTTAAGGAGAAAAGCGTACCCATACTAGCTAAACGGCCACAATAAGGGAAATATAATTTTGTTCGAACCAAGGTTGAAGAAGAGAGTAGCAATGGTAAGCCTAGTCAAGATGAAGATTGGAACGAGCTCAAAAGAGCTATGCTGCAGACAATTGGAAGTCTTGAAGCCCAAAATACCAGAAACCTCAAGATAATCAGGTAGCTTCAGGCGAAGTTCACATTGTTTAAGAAAAGCTGCAAACCGCCTTCATCAAACGACGGTACGTCAAGCTATGTGACATTAAACATGCTCACTTTGGAGGAAGTCTTATGTCTATCCCTGTAAATATGATTTTTAGATTTATTTTTTCGTTTTATTTATCTGATTAACTCATTTTACTTGGAAGTTCGCTCTGTGGACATCTGATAATTTTGCAGGGCACAAGTAGACCAGGCAGAAAATTTCAAAGGATTTCAGATGATCAACACCGATCGTAATACCGGTCACATCTGGTGAACGGTATTAACTGACAGGAAGTTTTTGGCGAATTACATCGGTCATCATACCGATCACATCAGGTAACCGGTATAAATTAAGGGGATGATTTACGAATACTGCACCAGTCACCATATCAGTCACCTCTGCGACCGATCCAAATTGGCAGGGGGTCTCGTAGAGTAACACCGGCGAGGATACCGGTCTAAAACAGACCGATCTCATAAACGCGAAACGATTCGTACCAAAGAATGATCACAATACCGTCAATATGACCGGTATCAGGTTCAAAATATGGTTTTATTCTGGATTTTAAACGAAATTTTCATTCCCTCTCATTCTCTCCCAAACTCTCTCTCGTGATTTCTCATCCAAAAAACCATAAAATCTTCAGTTTTTACTTAAATGTTCTCTGATTTCGTTTATTTAAAGTCTAAACCTCACTATTTTTGAAGTTGTAAACTCACTCCACTCTCAAAATCAAGGTAAAATCACTCAAACACCCAATTTTAGATATTTCTATTCACTTAGGTAAAATTTCAATTTGATGCTTGATTCTAGGTTTTTAGTGTTCCAAATGCTCAATAATGCTAGGTTTAGTGATTGCCTATGGTTTTCTATGGTTGAACCTGTACGGCGAGTACCCTGGGTCTCTGTCTAAGCCACCCACTTTGACTCATCAAGAGGCAACAATGCAGCGAGGTTAAGGGCCCCTATAGCGAAGTCCGCGCACGCCACCAACGGCTTGCGAGGAGGCCGCAGAGAAGCGAGATCTGGAGATAGAAAAGAACTGGAGATGACCTCTCTAGTACACCACACACGCACGAGATCGAGCGACTCCTCAAGTTAAGTGACTATAAATAAGCTCACTTGGAGGAAGTCCCATGTTATAACAAGTTGAAATTGGAGCAGAACTCCAAGTTGAACTTCAAGTTAAGTGACTATAAACAAGCTCACTTTGGAGGATGTCTCATGTTATCCTTGTACATATCCTTTGATTTTTATTTCATTTTATTTTATTGACTTGGATGCTTGAGTTTGTGTTTTGGGATTTTGATGTCTTGCAGGTTATATTTAGATATTGAAGTCTTCAATGGCCAATTCGCTGATACTGAGATCAGTGTGAAGCAAGGGTCGAACAAGGATTGAAGACTTAGCTATTTTAAGAAGAAAAAGGATCTTGAGGAATTAGAACAGTCACTATACCGGTCACACTGTTACTGGTATTAAACAACTTGAAGAACAAGATGAGAGCATCGATCACCCCACCGATCACACTGGTGATTGGTCTAAAACGGCAGGAATAATAGCAGCCAGCAACGGTCGCTACACCGGTCACACTGGTGACCGGTACCAAACAAACAAAGTTCCTGCCCAAATGCATCGGTCATCACACCGGTCATCACACCGGTCACGCCTGGTGACCGATCCTGAACAGCCAAACCTCATGGAGTTTTACATCGGTCACAACACCGGTCACACCTGGTGACTCGTCCTGAAAGGCAAAAAGTTCCTGTCAAATTAGACCGGTCACTCCACCGGTCAACAATGACTGGTACCCCTCTGACGCGCACTTCTCCCCAATCATATCAGTCACATACACCGGTACAAGTTACCAACTCCACCTTAGTCGTTTTGAAATTTTATTTTTGTCATTTTTCGGTTCCCTTCTTCAGATTTTAACACATATAGAATTTGTTGTTTAAATTTAGGGAATGAGCCACCTATCATCTTACTTTGTTTTCTATTTTGTTTGATCGAATCCCATATAATAACGTTTAACAAAAACCCAAAAAAATTAAAAAATTTTAGATAAAACCAAAAATAATTACATGTTTTTTTGGGTTTAGCATATAGGTTGCATTGCATTTTTAGTTAAGGATTGAGTCTCATTTAGTTGCATTGCACGTTTTCAAGAGAGAACCTATGCACCTTAACTCTTGTTCACAGATTTTTGCTTAAGTAGTCTCGAAAAGTCATCAAGGTCATAGCTTTAGGTCTTAATGTTTAAAAAGCTGAGTAATTGGTTTGTAGGCCTAGATTGCTCTCAATGATGATATGAGCATAAACCTGAATTCTAATTACCATGATCTTTGTTGCACTAGTGTTTCATGGTATTCTCTATATTCAAGCACCAAATTGAGCATATTAACCTACACACACTTAGCTCAATTCAGTCATTCTCATTTTTAAGATGATTCCCTCTAACCCCTTGCACCCTTAGCCTAAACACTTGTGTGAGATCTCTTTATTTGATTTAGTGATTGCAATTTTGCGAAAACCTGAAAGTATAGAGAGCGACAACAGAGAACATCTTTGTGGGTAGCTTAGGATGTTGGAATGAAGTGAAAAGAAAACGAAAAGCTTTTGTAGCTCCAAGACTTGATTTCGATCTGTTTATGGGTAAGACTAGGTTTGGAACTATGAGTTTTATGTGAAAAGTTTGAAAATTAGAAAGAAAAGAATGGGTAGAAAAGAAAGGAAAGATAGTCACCAAGAGGAATGAAAATATGTAAAAGGGATGGGATGAAATGAAGCAAAAAGCTTATAAGGCTCTAGAATGGAAAAGAAAAGTTAGCTCCAAAAAGAGTAGGACTATAATAATAATAATAATAATAATAATAATAATAATAATAATAATAATAATAATAATGAAAATAAGAAATAAAAGCCTTAGAGTTAGAATAAAAGAAGAGTCTAGTCTTAAGAAAACGAAATGTCGAAGTCAAAGAAAAATGTTCTAAAGATTAGGATTAGCTAGATATAATAGTCTAAGTTTTGGGAGAATATAGATGTTCAATACTGGATGCCCCACTGCTATTTGTCTTTCTTGATTTTGCTATAATTCCTTCACTCCGCGAGTGTAACCAAATTACAATCAACCTTCATGCCTTGTGTGGAACTTTCTCTTTTGCATTGGAGTCCCCTTTAGTCCAAACAGATTGAAACCATTGTGTGCCTTGATCATGTTTCACTCTTGCTAACTGAATGTAGGAAAGCATGATAGGTTTAGATAGGTTGATCACCTTTGCTTAGTAATAATAGCGGATGGGGGATATTGCTTGAATGATAAGATGACTAGTTATGCTAAGTTGAAACGCTCTCATCTACGACTTTTGGTTGCAAAAAGTTCTTGTTTTTCAAACCTCAACCCCTTTCTTAGATTTTGTTTTGCTTGAGGGCAAGCAAAGAATAAGTTAGGGGTAGTTGATGTGTTGTGTTTTTAAGGGTTTTCAACTCGGTTTTCACTCGTCTTTTCATTAGTTTAGGATGCATTTGGAGTCCTTACGTTGCATTTTGCATGCATATGACTTTCCAGGTGCAAAGTTTGAGTTACACAAAGATTGGACCAAAAGGGAGCTGAAAGGAGCAAAAAACAGCCTAAGTCTCGGATTTGGAGGAGTTACATAGGTCAAACAGACCGGTTCACAAATCGGTGCACCACACAAGAACCTGTGGATGAAATAGACTGGTTACCCCATATATAGGATGTAACTGATCCAAATTAACAAGAGAATTATTCCGGTTAAGACCCACCGATCTAGCGACCGATCCACATCCCAGAGATCTCACGAAAGAAGCATAATGTTCAAGGGACTGACCAGTACCAGTCCTGCGTTTTAGGTTTTAATAAGATTTTTCTTTGTAATTTTGGGTTTCCTATATAAAGGGAGCTCAATAACTAAAACCCTAGGCAGTCTTTATTTTTCTTAAGCACGTTTTTAACCTAGTTTTCTTTCTAGGTTGAGTTAGATTTAAGATTTTTACTAAGATATTTTGGTATTTTTTTCTATTGCAATTCCCTGTTTTTCTTAGCCTTAATCCCTTCACAAACCATGTCTAGAAACTCCCTAAGTGTTCTTGGATATGGGTTCTGAGTAGTTCCATCTAACTTATGGATTAGGGTTATGAACGGGTTTCTCTGATTGCTAGAATGGTTTAGGACTGAATTCTAAATGTCTTCTACAATTTCATGATCCCAATGCTAGAATAGGAGTAGCTAACCTAGTCTAGATCGTAGGAAATCTGTCACCAGAAAGGTGTTTGACACAATGCCAGACTAAGTGAAATTGTTGTTAATCTACGCTTTTCAAGGGATTGTTTAAGTCTGGTTAATTGTTGTATGAAATTGAGTGTTATGCTTTTTGATTTTGTGTTCTTTCAAGGGATTGTTTAGAATGCATGATTATAAAAGAGTTTCTACCACGAGAGTTGATTAATATACCTTAGAAATTCATAGACATGAGACAAGCAAAATTGTGTGAATTAAACCATCTACTAGCATGAGAAGAACTGCCCATTTTGATGCCCTAATCGATGAGTTATCTTTAAAAATCTGAATTTTTATCTCTTTCCTTCATTACTAGGATTATTTAGTGACATAATTTTTCATATTTGTTCAACGTAGACATTGTAAACCTCATCACAGAACTAGTGTATTATTTCCTCCTCAGTTAGTTCGACAACCTTGATCACCCAATACTTACCACTACCACTACATCGATATTGATAGATCATAGAACCAAAAAATTCTTACTTATAAATTGGCGTCGTTGCTAGTTAGAGAGAACAACAGGTTGTAAGAGCGCTAGTTTGAGGAGACAAAGCAAATGCATGGAACTCTGATCAACAAGATCTGGGATCTGGAAACTGAGATGAACCAAGAAAGAGTTAAGCATCATGCCAGGGGAGAAGCTGATGAAATAAATTCGTGCACTTGAGCAGAATGAGCTGGTAAGGAACTCCAAGCTAGGCGCAGAACGTGAGAAGCTTAAGGAGATACATCTAAATTTGGAGCAGAATTCCGAGCAGAACTAAGATGAGTCAGCAAAGTCAAGCTAAGTGACTATAAACAAGCTCACTTGGGAGGAAGTCTCATGTTATCCTTATACATATCCTTTGATTTTTATTTTGTTTTATTTTTATTGACTTGGATGCTTGAGTTTGTGTTTTGGGATTTTGATGTCTTGCAGGTTATATTCAGATATTGAAGTCTTCAATGGCCAATTATTTCATATTGGGGTCCGTGTGAAGCAAGGGTCAAACAAGGATTGAAGACTTAGATGTTTTAAGAAGAAAAAAGATCTGAAGGAATCAGAACGATCACTATACCGGTCACACTGTTACCGGTATTCAACGATTGGAAGAGCAAGAGGAGAGCATCGGTCACCCCACCGGTCACACTGGTGACTGGTCAAAAACGGCAAAAAGAAGAGGAGCCAGCAACGGTCACACTGGTGACCGGTACTAAACAGACAAAGTTCCTGTCCAAATGCATCAGTCATCACACTAGTGACCGATCCCGAACAACCAAACCTCATGGAGTTTTACATCGATCACAACACCGGTCACACCTGGTGACCGGTCCCGAAAGGAGAAAAGTTCCTGTCAAATTAGACCGGCCACTCCACCGGTCAACAGTGACCTGTACGCCTCCGACGCCCACTTCTTCCCGATCATATCAGTCACATACACTGGTCAGGTTAACCGGTACAAGATACCAACTCCACCTTAGTCGTTTTGAAATCTTATTTTTGTTATTTTTCAGTTCCCTTCTTCAGATTTTGACACACAAAGACTGTGTTAATTAAGTTTGGTGGAGGAGCCACCTTTCATCTTACTTTGTTTTCTATTTTTTAAACGAATCCCATTTAATAACGTTTAACAAAAAACAAAAAAAAAAATTAAAAATTTTAGAAAAAACCAAAAATAGTTACATCTTTTTATTTGGGTTTAGAATATAGGTTGCATTGGATTTTTAGCTTAGGATTGAGTCCCATTTAGAAGCATTTTACGTTTTCAAGAAAGAACCTATGCACCTTAACTCTTGTTCACCGATTTTGGCTTAAGTAGTCTCAAAAAGTCTTGAATGTCATAGCTTTAGATCTTGATGTTTAAAAAGTTGAGTAATTGGCTTGTAGGCCTAGATTGCTTTCAATGATGATATGAGTACAAACCTGAATTCTAATTTGCATATCTTGGTTGCACTAGTGTTTCATGGTATTTTCTATATTCAAGCACGAAATAAAGCATGTTAACCTAAAAACACTTAGCTCAATTCAGTCATTCTCATTTTTAGGATGATTCCCTCTAATCCCTTGCACCCTTAGCCTAAACACTTGTTTGAAATCTCTTTATTTGATTTAGTTATTGCAATTGTGCAAAAAACCTGAAAGTATATAGAGCGATAGTAGAGAACATCTTTGTGGGTAGTTTAGGATATTGGGAACGAAGTGGAAAGAAAAAGAAAAGCTTGCGTAGCACTAGGACTTGATTTCGATATGGTTATGGTTAGGACTAGGCTTGGAATTATGAGTTTGATGTCGAAAAGCTTGAAAAGAGAAAGAAAAAATGGGTAGAAAAGAAAGGAACGATAGTCACCAAGAGGAATGAAAATATGTAAAAGGGATGGGACGAAAGGAAGCAAAAAACTTATAAGACTCTAGAATGGAAAAGAAAAGTTAGCTTTAAAAAGAGTAAGACTAAAAAAATATAAAAAAATAAATAATAATAATAATTATTATTATAATTATTATTATAATAAAAATAATAATAATAATAATAATAATAAAAATGAAAATAAGAAATAAAAGCCTTGAAATTAGAATAAAAGAAGAATCTAGTTTTAAGAAAGAAAATCACTAAGTTATAGAAAAATGTTCTAAAGAATAAGATTAGGTAAAGAATAGGATTAGGTAGATATAAGAGTGTAAGTTTGGGGTGAATATAGATGTTCAATACTGGATGCCCCACTGCTCTTTGTCTCTCCTGATTTTGCTATAATTCATTCACTCCGCGAAAGAAACCAAATTACAATCAACTTTCATGTCTTGTGTGGAACTTTCTCTTTTGCATTGGCGTTCCCTTTAGTTCGAACAGATTGAAACCATTGTGTGCCTCTATCATGTTTCACTATTGATAATTTAATGTAGGAAAGCATGATAGGTTTAGATAGGTGGATCACATTTGCTTAGTAATAATATCGGATGGGAATATTGCTTGAATTATAAGACGAGTAGTTATGCTAACCCTTTGCTTATATTTTGTTTTGCTTGAGGGAAAGCAAATGATAAGTTTGGGGAGTTGGTGTGTTGTGTTTTAAAGGATTTTGAACTCGGTTTTCATTCGTGTTTTCATTACTTTAGGATGCATTTAGATTCCTTTATGTTGCATTTTGCATGCATATGCCTTCTCAAGTGCAGAGCTGGAGTTACAAAAAACAGCCTAAGTCTCGGATTCGGAGGAGTCACATCGGTCAGGCAGACCGGTTCACAAACTGGTGTACTACACAAGAACCTGCAGATGAAATAGACTGCTCACCCCAGACCGAGGCTGTAACTGATCCAAATTAATAGGAGAATTATACCGGTGAAGGCCCACCGATCCAAGGACTGACCGGTACCAGTCCCACGTTTTAGGTTTTAATAAGATTTTTCTTTGTAATTTTGGGTAACTATATAAAGGGAGCTCAATAACTAAAACCCTAGGCAGTTTTTATTTTTTCTTAAGCACGTTTTTAACCTAGTTTTCTTTGTAGGTTGAGTTTATATTTAAGATTTTTGCTAAGACATTTTGGTATTTTTTCTATTACAATTCCCTTTTTCTTTGATTTATGTTTCTCTGATTTATTTATTGCTTTGATTTCCTGTTTTTCTTAGCCTTAGTCTAGAAACTCCCTAAGTGTTCTAGATATAACTTATGGATTAGGGTCAGGAATGAATTTCTCTGTTTGCTAGAATGGTTTAGGACTGAATGATAAATGTATTCTTTAATTTCATGATCTCAATGCTACAGTAGGAGTAGTTAACCTAGTCTAGATCGTAGGAAATCTGTCGCCCGGAAGGTGTTTGACAAAATCCCTGACTAAGTGAAATTGTTGTTAATTTAAGCTTTTCAAGGGATTGTTTAAGTCTGGTTAATTGTTGTATGGAATTGAGTGTTATGCTTTATGATTGTGTTCTTTCAAGGGATTGTTTAGAATGCATGATTAGGAAAGAGTTTCTACCACATGAGTGGATTAATCTACCTTAGAAATTCCTAGACATAAGACAAGCAAAATTATGTGAATTAAACCATCTACTATCATGAAAAGAACTGCTCATTTCGATGTTCTGATCCATGAGTTATCTTTTAATATCTGAATCTTTATCTATTGCCTTCATTTCTAGGGTTATATAGTGACAGAAATTTTACTATTTGTTCAACGTAGACTTAGTAAAACCCATCACAGAACTAGTGTGTTATTTTCTCTTGAGTTGGTTCGATGATAAACAGGCAATTTGATGACACCAATTTGATAACAGGTCTTTTAAGGTTGCTTATTAGTCAAATGAAGTATAGAAGGTTTAAATATCGAACCAAATCGGGAGTTGCACTAGGTCAATCAGCTTATACAGAGTCTAGCTGGTCTAAATAGAATAGGAATTGAATGTTGTCACTAACAATCCTAAGATAA
>OVAU01004072.1:0-10457 GCA_900406315.1 Biscutella laevigata subsp. laevigata | reverse complement strand
TTCTCGCGCAACGACATCTTCAGCAAACATGTCTTCGAAACAGATTGGTAAATCTTCATACACACGCTTGTCCCAACTACCGACTGTTATGTCATCCTCATCTTTATCATCTTCAACTTCCAGTAGGTCATCCAACATGGACTCCTGCTCTGAAGTTTTGGTAGGAATGATGTTGTCAATAATCTGTAAAAATCAAAATGGGTGGTGTTAGTTATACCATAGTTTCTACCTTAGTTCTACAGTTCTATTACATTAGTTCTACAGTGGTTCTGCCTAGTTCTACCATAATTCTTCTTCATTATCTTCCGCCTCCGTTGCATTCTCCTCCTCATCCTCATCCGCCACCGTTGCATCCTCCTTCGCCACTGTCGCATCCTCCCCTCCATCCTCCTCCACCACCGTCGCATCCTACTCCGTCAACTTTGTTGCATTCTCCTCCGCCACCTTTTTTGCATTCTCCTCCGCCACAGTCGTACTCTCCTCCGCCGCCGGCATTTTCTCCTCCACCGCCGTCCTAACAAACTTCACTTTTCTCCTTTTCTCCTCTGTCGCCGCCAAAGATTATGGGACTTCAGATGATATTTCCTTCCTCTTACGCCCCCTTGTTTTCACCATTTTTTCCAACGGTTGTGTTGGAGGAGGCATTGTGTTTTGGTAAAACTAAGGTTTACTCAATTTCTTGTTAAACTTATGTTTTACTCAATTTATTGGTAAAACTATGGCTTACTCAATTTTTCGGTTTATTGGCTCGATTTTGGTTTCCTTTGGTTCACTTTCAATTTCCCGGGTCAGGATTTGGGTGGGTGAATTTTACCCAGATTCAAGCTGTAAATATCACAACTGCTTACGATTTTCTTATCATAAGTATCTATTTTTACGTAATGTAAAATAAATGTAAATAATGAGTGTCTTTGAGAGATTTACTCTGGTCAATTAGGGGCAACTAAGAAGTTGCCTCCTCTCAACTCGGTTGAAGTGTTTCTTCACAAAATGTAGCCGACTTGAAGCAACTAGCCACCAAACACACCGGAACCCAAAACTACACCTAGATCAACCGCTAAACACAAGCTTGAGAGCCGAGCCAAAAAATAACCGATAACTACAAGAGCAACCGACGGCAAACTAAAGACTGCAAAATACCGTTGTACCAAAAATACCAGAGCCTTTGCGTGACACCAGCCGGAAGATCTCGCCGGACGGCCACCACTGACGGCCTCGAGAGGTAAATTGATTCACTCAACCCGATAAGGGTATATCAGCAACTTGCCCACTTGGTCTGATGTCGGTTTGATTCCAATTTTTATTATAGGGAATTAAAATCCATTTGGTATTTTATAGATTCGAGTTTACACACAATTGGGTGACTTGATACTTGGAATGCATTAATCAAATTGCAAAAACACACACTCCTGCAAAAGTGGTCTCTCTTTTTCCATAGTTCAGATTATTTGCAGAGGTGCATAAACAAGAACAAAACTTTTTGGCACCTTGCAGGTTCTTCACATCTAAGACATAGAAAAGGTGGGAACTTTACACATAGTTCAGATTACACAGAAGAGAAGAGGGTGAATTCTCAATTTCAACCGTATCCATAAGTTACATCGCGTTTCGAGACAACAGAGTCAAAGGGTATTTCGACTCTCTCCTTAACAAGACACCGTGATTCGCCATCTTCCACCACAAGAACTTTCCCCGGTGGACATTCATTTGTTGTTTTCTTCCCTCTAACTAGAAGTCCGAGAAGTTTCAACGACGTGCCACCTCTTGTCCTGATCTCTGGACCATAAACAGATGCAGACAGTATGGAAATTACACCAATTATTGGAATCACGATCTTTGCAACAGAGCCAAATAAGCGTATAACACCATGATTAGAGCCTCCAGATTCACTCTCCGGAGTTTTCACCTCTGCTTCGTTCCTCAAATTGCCAGAGCTGAACCCATTTGCATCTAGTTTCTTCTTAGAAGGTAAGCGAGGAAGGTAGCCATTGTTGTCTAAACCGAGAGAGATAGGAGGATGGATAGGGTAAGGAGGAAGGAGAAGATCGTTCTCATAGTCTACTCTTTCACCAGCAAAAGTTGAAGCCTCACGTAATACTTCAAAGTCTTTCCCTTTGTACTCCTTAAGCTTCTCAAGCAACATTTTCCTACTGTAATCAATCTCAGAAAGAGCCACTTGCTTCTCATATTGTTGTCTTTGCCGTAGATTCTGAGTTTTAACGAGAAAAAAACCAATAACACGAGATCATATTAACTCACGATACACAGTAAAAAAATCAACATCGGTAATCCGAAATTCAGACATTCTTGACAACGACTTAAGAAATTCAGACTTAATTTCAGTTTTCAAAAGCAGAGCTAACACTTCCAGTGTTCAATTCTACACTAAACGATCACTAATAGATAAATAGAGCAAATAAAAAATTGAGAAAAGCCATTGAAGCAGAGGATAGGGTCTTTAAACCTGTAAAGCAGCAAGCTGAGACTCAAGAGATTCAAGGGCATCACGAATATGTAAAAGCCGTTCAGCTTCTGCTTCCTGTACATCATCAGAGCTGACTGAATCATAATCCTTCTCTTGATTCATCCCAAAATTCTCATCTTTTCTTCCTTCTCCAGGAGAAATGTCCTGGCCGTCTTCGTTGAGGGCGGTGCTGGAGTTATCGATACAATCGGTAATCTTGAGCCTTATCTCGGTGGCTCTGGCCAAAATTAAGCCGACCCCTTCTTCGTCTTCCATCGATTGAGAAAAAACAACAAAAAGAGTGAGGGAAACAAATTTGGGGCTACAAAAAAATTAGGGTTAAGGTTTTTGTAAGTTAGTGAAAGAGAAGAGACAAGTTAGTGTTGTGAACAGAACGCGTGATTGTGGTTGGCTGAAACTCAGATTTCAGATTTGCTTCTTCTGCTTTTTTTTTTCTTGGTTTATAATCAACGGCCACAAAAATACGACAATTTCTTTTTCTATTTCAAGATTTTGAAAACTAAAAAAGAACAAAAGGAATTTTGATGGAGACTAATTTTGAATTTAGAAAAAGATGGGAAAACTATGAATAATTCTACACAAATCTAATATATGTTGTAACAAAGACATACATAGAATGAGAGTTATATTAAGAACGTAATGAAAGACGGAAAGATTTTTCGTAAAAGTTTTTTCTGAGATTTGTATTGAAATTCGGTGGTTTAACAAATAAAATATAATGTCTATATGTAGTGATGGAAAGATAGAGTTACTATGTAGCATATTGACATGTGGATTCTAAACTATTAATTCACGTTAGCGTATAAATTTCATCTTACTCTTTGCTTCTTACTTTGACTTTTGTAACACTCTCCCTTGGAAACCAATGTCACTTGTTGTTTCTTGCATTGTAACGTTTGTTGCCTCGTTAAAAACTTTTATAGGAAAACAAAGTGGGAAAAACCATAAGATGTAAAAAGAGTACAACCAAGCTAACTCCCCCTCGAATGACGGATCATATATCTTGTTGATTACGCATCCCAATGTTGTAGACATGTTTCTTGAACATTGAAGTGTTTAATGCCTTTGTGAAGATGTATGCAACATTTTCACTTGATTGAACGTATTTTACTTCGATCTCTTTGTTCTTCTCAAGTTCTTGGGTATATGAAAAGAACTTCGGAGGGATATGTTTGGTTATGTCACTTTTAATATATCCTTCCTTCGCCTGAGCAACACATGCAACACTATCTTCATATATGATTGTTGGCCTTGAATCGACGTGGATTCCACTGCTTGATCGAATGTGTTTGCTTATAGATCTTAGCCATACAAATTCTCTACTCGCTTCGTGGAGTGTGATGATTTCAACATAGTTTGTGAAAGTGGCCACAAGTGTCTGTTTCTGAGATCGCCAAGATATGGTGGTGCCTCCGTTCATGAATACATACCACGTTTGTGATCGGGCTTCGTGTGGATCAAATAACCTGCATGTGCATAACCAATCATTTCACCTTTAATATTGTTAGAATAACGTAATCTTAAATTAGTTGTTCCCTTAGCGTAAAACATGTTTGATTCCATTCCAATGTCTTCATGTGGGAGATGAACTGAACCTTGCCAAAAGATTAACTGCAAAAGATATGTCAGGTCGAGTACAATTTGCAAGATATATGAGAGCGCCAATTGCACTTAAATATGGTACTTTAGGACCAAGTGCCTCCTCATTTTCTTTAGGTGTTCTGAATGGGTCACTCTCAACATTGAGTGTATTTCTGACCATATGAATACTGAGTGAGATTGTTTTATCCATGTAAAATCGTTTTAACACTCTTTTGGTATATGTGAACTGGTGTACAAATATAGTTTTTTGAGTATGCTCAATTTGTAAACCAAGACTATACTTTGTCTGTCCGAGATCATTTATCTCAAATTCTCCTTTCAGATAATCTGATGCCTTTTGGATTTTCCTTTTAGTTCCAATGATATTTAGATCATCAACATATACTGCGATTATCACAAATTCGAATATTGTTTTCTTGATTAAAAACACATGAGCATATAAGATTATTCACATATCCTTCATTCGTCAAATGTCACTAAGAAGATTACACCACATACGTCCAAATTGGTTTAACCCATATTATGATGTTTGCAATTTTGTTGCACACAACTCTTTGAGGTTTGGAACTTAATGCTTCTGGCATTTTAAATCCATTGAGAATTCAAATATAGATATCAATATCTAATGATCCGTAAAGATATGCCGTAACGACATCCATGAGACTCATTTTTATATTCTCAATCATTTCTAGACTCATCAAGAATCTAAACGTGATTGCATCCATTACATGAGAATAAGTATCCTCGTAATCTATTTCGGACATTTGAAAAAAACTTTGTGCTACAAGGCGAGCTTTAAATCTCATAATCTCATTTTTCTCATTTTGTTTTCTAACGCAAACTCATTTGTATCCGACCGGTCTCACACCTTTAGGTATGAGTACGATGGGTCCAAATACATTTCTTTTATTGAGCGAATCTAGTTCGACTTATATTGCATCTTTGCATTTGATCCAGTCGTGTCTCTTTCAACATTCATATACTGACTTTGGATCTAAATCCTCAATTTCTCCCTCAATTTACGTAGATATAAGGAATGAGAAAACAACATCACTATCATTCATATCATTTCTATTCCATATCTTTTTATTATGAATGTAGTTGATAGAGATCTGATATTCTTCGGGTTCATGATTATCTACGAGATCATTTGTTTCCTGATTCTCTTCTTCCAAAATATTTTCTGCTATTTTGGGATCATTACGCTTTTTAACTTCTTTTCGTTTTCTAGGATTTTTATCCTTAGAACCCACGAGTCTGCCACGTTTTAGGCGTGTTCTAGACTCACGTGTATCATCTGCTTTTCCATGTTCTTATGGTATCTCAATACGAGCAGGAGCATGTGCAGCTGGTATATGCGATTTAGTTACCGTCTTTGTATCGGTAAATGCATCTAGTAGCTGATTTGCAATATTCTGCAAATGCATAATTCGTCGAACTTCAAGTTCAGACTGTTTGGTAGGAAGATTAAGATGTAACAATGATGGTACACTCATTTGATCTCTTTTCCTACCTCTTTATTTTCTGCCCTAGAATCGGGAATACTTTTCATCGAAATGACAATCGGCAAAACAAGTCGTAAAAATGCCACTGGTATGAGGTTCTAGGTATCTTATAATTGATGGAGAATAACAACCCACATATATTTCCAACCTTCTTTGTGGTCCCATCTTTGTACGTTGTGGTGGTGATATAGGTAAATACACCGCACAACCGAATGGAGGAATACTTATGATACGCACTTGGTCTTATCCGAATGAGTGCTTTTGCAGGCAATATTGCAAGTCCCCACACATAGGTTGGAAGTTTTGATTTCATGATCAACGACCTTGCAATCAATTGTAACCGTTTAACTAATGATTCAACCAAACCATTTTGTGTGTGGACATGACCTATTGAGTGTTCAACATCAATTCTTGTTGCCATAAAATAATCATTGAAGGCTTGAGATGTGAATTCACCAGCATTGTTCAGCCTAACTATTTTAATCTGATAATCCGAGAACTCAACTCTCAATTTGATTAGATGAGTTAGAAGTATTGCAAATGCTACATTGTGAGATGATAATAGACAAACATGTTACATCTACTTGATCCGTCAATCAATACCATATAATGATGAAATGGTCCATATGGTGGATGTATTGGTCCAAAAATATCACCTTGAATTCTTTCAAGAAACTTTGGTGATTATTTATCCATTTTAGTTGGAGATAGCCTTATGATCAATTTTCCAAGAGAACATGTTGCACACGTCATTTTGTTCCCCTAATAAATCTCTTGGATTTTCAGTGAATGGCCATGTGAGGTCTCAATGATTTTTGCATCATCGATGTACCAGGATGATTGAGACGATCAAAGCCATAAAGTGAAATCTTCGAGATTTCTTTTGATTACAAGATGTGATTCTATTGCATATATATGTATGATGGAATCCAGATGCAAGTTTTGGAAACTTTTTATCCAGACTTCTTAAAAGTCACGTACATGTATTTCTTTCCATTCTTAGTTGGAGACTGAGTATCATAACCTTGAAGGTATATGTCTTTAAAACTCAAAAAATTCCTTTTAGAATCCAGAGAATATAAAGCATTATCAATGGAAATTGCTCCATTTGACAATATAAAGATTGCTTTGCCTACTGCTTCAATCAGATTTGTAGGACCCACTATTGTGTTGACGACAACGTCTGTGGTTTTAACTCGGAGAAATATCGTTTGTGTCTCAAAATAGTGTGCGTTGTTCCACTATCTGGAATACAAATTTCTCTAACCCTTTTCTTAGATAATGTTTGATGTGTTGTGTTTTTGATGATTTTGATGATAATTTTTCACGCACTTTCCATTAGATTAGTATGCATTTAGAGTGATTCAGGTTGCATTTGCCTATCATATGACATTTCAGGTGGAAAGTTGGAGTTATACAAGGATTGGACCAAAAAAGAGTCTCAGAATCTGAAGAACCATACCGGTCAACCCATACCGATGCAAGCAGACCGGTGAACCACACAAGAACTCACGGATAAGTTAGACCGGTCACCAAGCAGATCAATGCTCTACACCGGGATAAATGAATAGGAACTTCAGAAAACTTGGACTGGTCAGGAACCACACCGGTGCACTGACTGATCTCCCCCCCAGACTCATAAGGACCACAAGTACCAGTGAAGGGTACCAGTCAGTTTGACCAGTACGAGTTCTGCGTTTACAAGCTTATTGGGCTTTTTGGTCTTTTTGGTCTTTTTCCTTTGTAATTTTGACAAAGTATAAAGGGAAGCCAAAATAACTAAAACCCTAGTTTTTTATTCTCTTTAGTTTTATTTTCTCTTAAGTTTTTAAGTTTCTCTCTAGTTTTCTCCCTTAAGAACTTTTGTAGTATTTTGATTATCTATTGCATTTGCACTCTTTGATTTCTCTATTTGATTGTTTACTTCTTTTGATTTCTATTTTCTTCTTTTATTTTCTCTCCCAAATCATGTTTAGAAACTATCAAAGTGTTAGACATGGATTGTGAGTAGTCTTTTATAGCTATGTATTTGGGTTAGAAATGGTAGAATTGAATTGCTAGAATGCTTTAGAGCTGAAACGTAATTATATTCATCTTCTTAATGAACTCAATGCTAGATTAGGAGTTGCAAACCAAATCTAGATCTTAGGAAATAAGTCGCCCGAAAGGTGTTCGACAAAGTGTCTGACTAAGTGAATAAGTAGTCAATTTAGTCTTTTCAATAGATTGTTTAAGTCTGATTGATTGTTGTATGGAATTGTACTCAATGCTTCCCTATTATGTTTTCTTTCAAGGGATTAATTAGAAATAATGATTAGGATATGGTTTCTACCACGAGAGTGGATTTATCTACATTAGAAATTCCTAGACATAAGATAAGCTTAATTGTGTGAATTATACCATCTATTAGCATGAAAATAAACTGTCCAATTCGATTGCCCAGGTCCATATGCTTGCTTTAATTTCTGAATTTACATTTTCTTTGATATCAGTTGACTTTCCTTGTTTTGTTTAATTCATTTAGTAGTTTTATATAGGATCGTTCGTGACAAACCATACTTATCGATTCCACCTAGACTTAGCGAATTCATCATAGAGTTAGTGCGTTACCACCACCCAAGTTGGTTCAACATTCTCACTGCACCACTATACTGCATTGATCAAGCCAAATTTGCTTGTCCATAGTAAAACTCTGGTTTATCAATGTTCCATCCATAACTGTAATAAAAAATATATATTAAATGTAGTGAAATTCATTTCAAAAAAATAGAAGTACAATAATTATACATTAAAATTGTTGCTAAAAATTAAATATTATTAAACATACAACGTAAAAGGTAATAATTATACATGGCTTTCTTTAGTGGCTATGTAGTAGTCCACTATAAGCATCTCAGTTATCACCCAAGGGTGTCTTCGTCGAAATCGTTAAGAAAATCATAAGCATCGATGTGCGTTGTTCCCTCGAAGCGTTCCATCGTGGTAACTTTTTTCCCTTTCACTTTCCCTTAAGGGATTCCTTATACATTTTACAATGGTGGGTGGGAATTCGACATACATTGGACCAATGCTCTTTTGATCCATAACGGTAACATATATGATAACGAGATATTTTGCCTTCTCCTTATTGAACTAAAGAGAAGACTAATATCTAGTTAAGTCAAATGTATTATAGTGGTTGTGGTAAGTAGTGGGAATAATGTCGAACCATAATTCGGGAGTTTGATTACACACAAATTATATGGATAGAATAGCTAAGTTTAGGATATAAATAGAGGTTGTTTTGTCACTAAAAAAGTCTATCATAAGCTATTAAAATGCGATTAGAACACAAGTCAACTCAAAGTCAACGAGACCGATTTAAGCAATTAAAGGAAGATACTAAGCGAATGGACTAAGGTTATCGACTCGAGTTGTCTACTTCTTAAACATACTACTCATTAACAACATATATATGCTTATCCTTAATCTAGGAACTATTCGAATTAGGTAAATCCAGTCCCATGGTATAAACCCCTTTGTCAAAACATACAAGTGTACAATCCCTTGACTAAATGTATGAATTAGCAAGCAATAAACTCTAGTTCATGCAATTACTAAATGATCCTAGCACAATCCCTTGGTTAGACTTCAAATAGCATTTAAAAGATTCATTCAGGCATTTCATCGAACACCTTCCGGGCGAGAAATGCCTAAGTTCTAGAATTGATTAGCTACTTCTGTTCTAGCCTTAAACCCATCAATTAAGTGAAGATATGTTGATTAGAAGTCCTAAATAGTATGAATAAGCATTAAACCACCCAAATCTACCTAATCCATTCACTTAGCTAAAGAACTACTCACTAACCATCAAATCAACACTAAGCATAAAGAAGATAAACATGATTAGAAGAGTAATTAAATAGATTAAAGCCGTAGAAACTAAGATTCTTACAAAAATTAGAGAGAATATAAGAGAGAAACTAAAATTAGAACATGAGTTTCTAAAAAAGGGTTCCTACTATTTATAGAAGGAACTGTCGCGAAGGACCATCCCGATCAGAATGACCGTAATTGATTACAAAAGAGAGCGGGACCAATACGATGAATATTGTTCCTGAACTCACACCTGCCGAACTCCGTAGAACCACGCCAACCAATCCACGGCCCGACGGTTACTGCGCTCTGAATTGCATCACGATCAATATGGGTACAACGACAAGCAACCGTCGATGAGTAAAGATACAATGACAAGACAATGGTTTTCGATCAGTATGTCGGATATGTAATCACCAGACTCCATGGGAGAGCCGTTCTGAAAGTAGGGTGATAAGGCCAGAGAAAAGACAATAGAGAGAGTCTAGTGAATAAACTCTCCAGAAACGCTACAGAATTAATATTTTGTTGCGCTTACCGTTAAAGAAATGCCTGTCCCTTTAAGCCGACGAGGAAGAGAGACAAAACAAAGACGAACATAAACAAAATAATTAAAAGACTGGAACATAATCTTATCCGTTGGATTGATTGTTCTGGGAGAATAACGATTTTGTGTGAAAACCATTTAAGTAGGAAAACGATTTTGGGTGAAAACTCAGCCTTGGAATCAAAACTATTTCAGCGTTAAAGTAAATACCGACGTGTTGCTAAACGGATGATTTACGAGTTGGCGAATCTTATATACGGTTGATTCTGGTTTAATTATGTCCCAAGCCTCAGCTACANTCTTATATACGGTTGATTCTGGTTTAATTATGTCCCAAGCCTCAGCTACAACGAAAATAAAAACTATATAACTCAGCCGTTAAATATGAAATTCGAAAATACCTTTCCATATTTGCTCGATTGTAGTGCCGACCCGTTCTCTTACATTGGTAACGTAAAAAGAC
>OVAU01004071.1:0-10458 GCA_900406315.1 Biscutella laevigata subsp. laevigata | reverse complement strand
ATTGAATATTGTGAAATTTTAAAAGAGAGAAAAATTAGGACTTGTTGTAAATGATAAATCAAATATGTTATCTAATTATTTTTAAATTCGTTTTTAATTAAAATTATATCTAAAATTCATTTTTTAATATTTTTCTAAGTAGGATATTTAAAAAAACGAAATTAAATATNNNNTTTAAATCTCAATATTTAAATTATTATAACCTAATTGTTTGATTATATATATTTACAGTTTTCCCTTTAATGAAAGTTACATATATTTACAGTTTTACATTTCAATGAATATTTTTAATTTGTTATTTGTTGTAATGGTATATTATGTAATATTTTACTGATTTAAAGGTTAATCTTTTAAAAATATTATTAAATAATACTATAGAGATTGATTTCTAAATAATTAATAGTAATGATATCAAATAAAACGAAGAAAGGAAAGTAAAGTAGCCCGATTTAGGGTTTCCTCCATTCGTATTGATTCTACGAATAAGATTGTCAGTTTTCTTATTCATGTTTCTCTACATTTTACAAACCGCTTTGATTTTTCTACAGATCTCGGAATTCCTTAAAGCTTTTTTTTTTTTTTTTTCAGGTTAAGAAGATATCATCAGACTACTCTCTTATTTCGGATTTTTGTAAGAATTATTTGTCTCTCTGTTTGATTTGTTACTGCTTCATTTCTTTTCTAGGGAAGTGATCTTGATTCTATACTTTCGTTTTTTAAAAAAACTATCTAAATATTTACAGTAGCTTTGCATGTAAATTGTAAAAGCATAAACTCGTTATTGTTTGATTTGAGGGAGTTTAGAAATTTGATTTGATAATCCATTTGCACTCTGTATTCATGGTGAAAAAGTTTTTGATTTGAATCCATTTCTTAGATAGCTTTGCATATAAATTTGTTCTAAGGATTGATATCTGATTCCGTTCATGTTTCAGTCTTATTGTAATATGATTCGTTTTTATTTTCTTGTAGGTTTCAAAAACTGCAGATGTCTTCGTCTCCGTCAGTAAAAATGGCAAAAGATGCTGCAAGTAAAGAACAGCACATATGGTCTCTTCTCCCTGAAGAGCTACTGCAAATTATCTATGAAAAATTGAGCTGTTTCGATGTTATTCATGCTCGGTCTGTTTGCCGTCCATGGCGAGCCACCTTTCCTTTTCCTGCTTACCTGTTACGCCCAAGCTATTCTCTTCCCTCGATTGACAAATCCCCTCGCAAGTTTGAAAATTTTCCTCGCAAGTACAAGTTCCCTCAAGGCTCGTGCACGCTGGAGAAGGTCCCTTTGTTCCTCTTTAGAGTTCGAGCTCCTCTTTCTTCTGCATCAACTTCAGAGTTCTTTCTAGGAGGAATAAACAGAGATAAGCCAGAGGATCGTTTGGAGACTCCATCTACTGCCCTTCAGTGTTCAGTGAAAATGAAGACCAGCAACTATACAACCTCGATGAACACCCTTGACTGCCAGATTCTCCCTCAGGGATATGAATACAGAATGAGAGGTTGGGATCCTCTTTCAATGTCAAACTTTTACCACGGCGTAGCTTTCCTTCCACTAAACAAGGAGGATGGAGGAGGAGAATTCGTTGTGCTTCTTGGTGGCTCCTGTAGTGATTTGTTTGTGTTAAGAAGTGCTGAAATGAGGTGGATGCGGTTTCCGAAGATCTCAACAGCTTCTTGCTCGAATTATGTCACTTTTAGAGGCAAGTTTTATGTAGGTTTTCTTAACGGTGACATCTCTGTTATCGATCCTTATTCGCTGCAAGAGACTCCCTTGCCACACTCGCAGCATCGTAGTTCACCTTATCTAATTCCATGCGGCAATGATGAACTTTTTCTAGTTGAGATAATCAACCCTGAGCCTGATGCTGATGTGATAAGATTTTATCGGTTTGTATGTAGAGTGAGTAGGCTAGATGAGGAGACTGGTCAATGGATTGTAGTAAGCGATTTAGGAGACCGTATACTGTTTATTGGAGATTTGGGAAACTGCTGTTGCTCGGCTAAGGACCTTCCTGATGGTTGTGGTTTGAGTGGGAACTCTATATTATTGGCCTGGGGGAATGAAGGCGTTCCTTTTCACGCTTATAAGTATGGATCACCTACAGAATATGCAGGAGACGATCTCGCCTTTTTGAGATTGTCAACAGAGAAGAATCGTGTCATGCTTCTCAACAGATTTCCAGTTGTGGCTCTCCGCGTTGATCTCTAAGTCAACCTGAGAGACATCTATCTGTTTTCGTTTTTTAATATTTCCAAAAAACAGTAATGTGCTGAGCTCTAAGTGTATGGACATATTTGTTATATGAACTCTTAAAAGCCATGTCTGACTGTTTTTCTTAGTAAGACAAAGTTATTTGCTTGTACCATAATTCT
This sequence comes from Biscutella laevigata subsp. laevigata, assembly GCA_900406315.1. Classification (NCBI taxonomy): domain Eukaryota; kingdom Viridiplantae; phylum Streptophyta; class Magnoliopsida; order Brassicales; family Brassicaceae; genus Biscutella; species Biscutella laevigata. The sequence goes on along the minus strand of OVAU01004071.1, from coordinate 8,088 downwards.
CCAAAAGCATAGTCTTCTTTTTCGTCCCCATAATCCTATGAAAACTCAAACTCACATACTTTGTAGAGAGATTTCTTTTATATTAAAGAAGACAACACTTTCAAAATTACGTCTTATATGATGATCAGTGGGTTTGGTTCGGATGAATATGTAAAAACATTGACAAAAAAAACAAAGAATATAAAAAATTATTACTTCCAAATTTATATAATACATCCAAATTATATTGCGTGTTGAAACTATCTCGTTTCAGCTAAATTGATTATCGAACTAAGAAGCTTTCCATTAATGTCTTTTGACTTTCTCTGGGTGTGGTTTCAGAATCAACCACAAAGAGAAAGTTGGCTTCTTTGAATGAGAAGTTTGTTGGAACGTCGCTTGGAACTGCTGGGGGTCCAAGTTAGTACCGTTACAGCAAATCCTTCCCTGTTCGATACGTGAAATGGAAGCTGATTCTGAGCATTTTGGTTTAATCAGAAGAACTATCTTTTGTTGATTGTGTACTATCGAATGATTCTTTCTTTCTTCCATTAGCTTTAGTAAACTTTAATAGTTCACAATATGAATCCACTCATTAAGTCTGTATCTTTTGTCTCCCCATATCGATGTAAGATCTTTTGAATGCCAAATCATTTCATTATGCATCTTTTAAGTTTTGCTTCTCTTCAGATCTCTGTGATTGCTGGAGAAGAGTCAGAAGACACCGAAGAGATCAAAGACCAAACCTGAAGGCTGAAGCTGCAAACACATATGTTTAAAGATCCTCTTGATCCATCAAGAGGGTCTCGAATCCACCGGTTCAAAGAACTAAAAATTGCGTCAACTAGACGTTTAGAGTAGTTCGTGTTAGGCGTTTCTTATGCAAATCTGTTACAAAGTCTGTTTCAACTTTAGCCTTTTTTTCATTATTTGTTAGCCGTTTCGCTTTATTTTAACTTTTCCGTGAAAAACGAATATAAATCTAAGGGCACTTTAGTAAAAGATCGCTTTGTGGATCGTATCGAAAGTCGTTTATAAACAGAAATCATCGCAAGTGTTGATTCCTCAGTAATCATCCTTTCTCTCTCTCACAACAACTCATAGACTTTCATCGGATAAGTGAAGTCGCCGGCGGCCAGAGGTGAGTTTTGATCTAGCTCCTTCTTCTACTACTTGCTGCTTTTGTGGCTTTCGTTTAATGTATTATGATCTGAAAAGGATATATCGGTTTGTTTTTTACTCTCCGTAGTTGTGATTTGTGAATATTTCCACTTGCCTTTGATCTTCCATATTCATAGATATGTAGGATAAATTTTATATGCAATGATTTGATGACGATCAAAACCTATTGAGTCAAAATCTGGTCAATAAAGTCGTTAGTCAACTACTGATTTGGGCTTTGATCGTTTTGAAAGGTGAAATTGAAGTGTTATGGATAAAGAGAAGGATCAAGAAATGGAGTGGCTTGAAGCTCAGAAGATAGAGATAAGCGTTGACTTATTTGCTGCAGCCAAGCAACAGCTTCAGTTCCTTGGAGCTGTTGATAGGAATCGGTGGCTCTACTACGGTCCTGGGCTTGAATCAGCCATTTATAGGTTAATCCCCTTAAATTTATTTATTTTCAGTTCGGTTCTTGTGATTGTATCTCATGAAGAACAGTCTTAAACAGATTTGGTTATTTTAGAATGGATTTGCTAGATTATCTGTTTAGATTTGTGAATCGTTTTAAGTGATTGCATGATTTTGGATGATGATCTCCTGGGTTCATAACTGTCAATTGCAAATGATTTTAGGTACAATGCTTGTTGGCTTCCATTGCTTGCCAAATACTCCGAGTCATCAGTTAGTGAAGGGCCCTTGGTCCCTCCTCTTGACTGTGAATGGATTTGGCATTGCCACAGGCTTAATCCGGTTAGTTAAACTGACTTTTTCTTAACCATATACTGTATGTTATCGACATGAACTATTTTATCATTCTTGTTTGATGTTGATGCAATTTGCTCATGATGTTTAAATTCAGGTGAGGTACAAGTCTGACTGTGAGCAATTTTACGGGAGAGTCCTCGACAACTCTGTGGTTGTATCTTCTGTAAACGGGAACTGTAAACTGAAAACTGAAGATTTATGGAAAAGATTGTATCCCGAGGAACCGTATGACCTAGACTTGGAGAAGTTAAACTCCGAGGACGTCTCCAAAAAATCCTCAGCTCTTGAGAAATGCACCAAATATGATCTAGTTTCAGCTGTCACAAGGCAAAGCCCATTTTACTACCAGGTATGACTTTAGAATGATTAGTTTTCAAATTCGCAAATAAGTGTTATTCTTGATTCTGTTGTTGTGTTCCTTGTCACAGGTTTCTAGATCCAATGTGACCAATGACGTTTTCATACAAGAAGCGGTTGCTAGATATAAGGGATTTCTCTATATGATCAAGAAGAACAGAGAAAGGTCTTTAAAAAGGTTTTGTGTTCCAACTTATGACGTTGACCTTATCTGGCACACACATCAGCTGCATCCAGTGTCTTACTGTGATGATTTGGAAAAGCTCATTGGCAAGGTGCTGGAACATGATGACACAGATTCTGACCGAGGTAAAGGTAAGAAGCTTGATACTGGTTTTTCTCAGACTACTGCCCAATGGGAGGATACATTTGGTACACGGTACTGGAAAGCCGGTGCAATGTATAGAGGCAAGACACCTGCACCTGTCACAAGCTCTCACAATCTTTCTGATGTTCTCACCAAAGAACCAACTCCAAAAGAGGATTCCCAGGATGTAATCCAAATTCAAGAGGTGGAAGTTGTTGAGGTAGTTTCCTTTTTCCTAAACTTCACGTTTTTCTTTTCTGTTTTTACTCTTGTTTCTAATTTGCAGTTTTGTGATTCTTTAAAATCCTTCAGGTTATGTTGGAGATTATTGGGGTTAGAAACTTACCAGATGGACATAAGGGAAAGCTCTCGGTTGTATTCAGTAAAACTCAGCCTGATTCTCTTTTCGATGTTGAACGTAAACTGACCATTTTATCTGAGGTTGGAGAAAAGCAAGTTGCGGCTTTCCAGTGTGAACCTACAGGAGAGCTTCGTTTCCAACTTATTTCCTCTTCACCTTCTAAGATACCAGTTTCGAGGGAGCCTAAAAACTTGGGCGTTGCTTCTTTGTCACTAAAGGTGTTTCTGTTTCCAGTTATTACTCAACTCTCTGTTGAGAAGTGGTTGGACTTAACACCCATCAAAGGTAGTAAAGCAGATCCAAATCCCATAAGCCTGCGAGTCGCTGTCTCGTTTACTCCACCAACACGCAGTCCATCAGTCTTACACATGGTTCAGAACAGACCATCCTGCAAAGGCTCTTGCTTTTATCCAATCATTGGAAAGTCTCGTCGTGCTAAGAGTTCAACACACGTTGTTGATGAAACCCAAACAGAGGTGATCAAACTCGAAATGAGGTATGGCGTTATAGAAAACATTATCTTTTGCAAATTGATGCATCCATAGATTCTGTTATGATAATCCCAAAACCTGTTATGTAAAATGGTTTAACATTCTTGCTTTGCTGTGTTTTGGGAACTCTAGTGATGGAGCAACTGTTAAAGATAACCAGACTCCTCAAAAACAAGTGATTAGTGTGATAGACTCTGGTGAAACCCGTGTGCTCGCAGAGTATAATGGCAGTTTCTGGTCTTTGTTAGACTCGAAATGGTCGCTTAAGCAAACTAACACCTCCACTGCAGATAATCCTCTATTTGAGCTTCTGGGTACTCGAGTGGTAAATTCCTAAAAAAGATTAATTTTATTGTTTTGACATTTTAATCTACTCTATGCAATTTATTGATGAAATGTGTGTACAGGTGAAAATTTTCTCTGGGAGAAAGCTGGATTATGAACCGAAACATTGTTCAAACCTCAGAAGTGATCAAGATTTCTTGACCCTTGTGGAGTTCTGTAAGCAAAATCCATATGGAAAAGCTGTGGGATTATTGGATTTGAGGGTTGGTTCCATCGAGGCAAGTGTGCAAGTTTGATTTAAAATATAACTTTTTTTTCTTTCGGTTTCGACAATACTCATTTGACTGTTATCCGATATGCAGGCTAAGGAGAACTGGTTGTTATTTCCTGGAATCGTATCTGCTTTCATACTTAGTAATGTTATGAAGAAAGGAAACGATGGCTTCAATGCCACAACCAAAGCGATACAAGACGAAAGCCTCAAAACTAAGAAAGAGGAAAACAGACAGACTAAACTTGTAGTGCCCATAGAAGATGAGGTGAAGACAAAATCTACGACTGCAACTGCTATTATAGCTCTTGAAAAAGGCAGCGGTTGTGGTGGTGGTTGTAACGGTGAATGTGGAGACATGGTGAGAGCAGCCAACGCTAGTGGTTGTGGCGGTGGTTGTAACGGAGAATGTGGAGACATGGTGAGAGCAGCCAACGCTAGTGGTTGTGGCGGTGGTTGTAACGGAGAATGTGGAGACATGGTGAGAGCAGCCAACGCTAGTGGTTGTGGCGGTGGTTGTAACGGAGAATGTGGAGACATGGTGAGAGCAGCCAACGCTAGTGGTTGTGGCGGTGGTTGTAACGGAGAATGTGGAGACATGGTGAGAGCAGCCAACGCTAGTGGTTGTGGCGGTGGTTGTAACGGAGAATGTGGAGACATGGTGAGAGCAGCCAACGCTAGTGGTTGTGGCGGTGGTTGTAACGGAGAATGTGGAGACATGGTGAGAGCAGCCAACGCTAGTGGTTGTGGCGGTGGTTGTAACGGAGAATGTGGAGAGATGGTGAGAGCAGCCAACGCTAGCGGTTGCGGAGGTGGTTGTAATGGAGAATGTGGAGATATGGTGAGAGCAGCCAACGCTAGCGGTTGCGGCGGTGGCTGTAACGGTGAATGTGGAGAGATGGTGAAACCAGCAATCGCTGGCAGCTGCAAAACAGCAAACGCTAGCAGTTGCGGCGGTGGCTGTAATGGAGAATGCGGAGATGCAGTTGCTGAAGAAGTGGTTGCGGTGGCGTGATGAAGGTGTATGCAAACGCTTTAAACAGTGGTGTAGCTTGGTAAGCAACAAACCAGCCAAAATGTGTAATAAATAAGAGTGTGTTCTGTATTAGAGTTTGATCCTTTGTTATCTCACTTGCTCGCTGTTTCAAAACATTAGAGTCCCATCGCGAGTGGGTGTCACGTATCCAGAAACTTGTACTCAAAAATAAAATCTGGCTACTTCAGTTTGTCTATTTCATCTGTATTTCTTAACAGGCTCAAGAAGTTGTGGATTCGAGTTTGAACATATGATTAAAATGGAATTCTAAGTTCTCGACACGTGTCTTCAGTACATAGGATATACACACGTGATGTATCGCATGCACACGATCTTTGACTTATCTTACTTTACTCGTAGACAAATGCTCAAGTCAGGGACATGTAGACACTTGTCGAATATCTCCTCCTTGTAAAGAAGATCACTCTCAATCCTACGGTTGCTGTTTTTTGTTTTTGGTAAGGAAAAGGGAGTCAAAACTCCCACAAAAAAGCAAACTCACACTTCACATACGCACATGACACAGTTGTGAAAGGCCAGCTGCATCGTCTAACAAAATCGAGTTCACCATAGAGGGGTTCGTGTGCAAAAACTGAAAACCAAGCGACAAAAAAAAAGCATAATTTGCTAATCCATCAGTTAGACGGTTAGCTTCTCTATACACATGCGAAACTCGGACTATCCGGTCTTTCGATAAAAAGTCATAGCACAAACATACTAGGAAAGTTAAGAGGATAAGAATCTTCAATCCCCCCTCCTTCACGAAACCCACCACTATCTCTAAATCGATCTCCAACTCTAAATTCCTCACCCCTTGTTCTCATGCTATCACCAGCCCATAATATGCTGGTGATAAGTATTAAGCTGTAATTAATTAGTTTAAACAAAATATTTAATACAAAAGGTAACCGGCATAAGTGGGATTACTAGGTCCCTTTGTCGTCTCACTACCCCGCAAAATCTGTGGCTCAAAGCAAATTAAAAATATCTAAATACAATAATACTAAAAATAGTAGAAATTTTTGCCTTCTAAAACACTTTTTCAAACTAAAATTACATTCCAAAGCACTTTCAGGTTTTGTTTCATTTTAACACATCTCTTCATGGTAGAATTACGTTTTACCCCTCCTCTTCACTCTAACTAATTAAACCAGATTGAATTCAAAATTGAATTACCTAGTTAGATTAATTCTTTTTAATGGAACTAAAACATCTTTTTTCCTGGAATCGACAAGTCAACATACACAAGATCTGTCAAGTTCACGAAAATAACATCTGGGATTTCTCCGATCAAATTCATCTCCGCTAACCACAAGATCTTCAGTTTCTTCAATTTTCCAAACTCCACGGAATCTTCGCCGGCAAAAACTTATCATTAGTTCCCAAACTAAGTTCTTCGAGCTCTAACAAATCCCCAATCTCAGACGGAAACGTACCATCGTATCCGCTTTGATAGAGATTCAAAACCTTGAGCTTCGAAAAAAAACCAATCTTGTTCGGAATATCACCGGGGAAACCATTAACCGCAAGGTCGAGATACTCCAGCTCACGTGAGAGACGATCAATATCAGCGGGAAGTGTACCATTGAAGAAGTTATGAGAGAGATCCAAATGCTTTAGCTTCGTACACTTATAAAAAACAGTCGGAAACTCACCGGAGAAGTTATTAAACGACAAATCGAGAGAATCAAGATTCGGGAAATCGCATATCGTCGACGGAACTGGAACAGTAAAGTTCTGGTTTGAGAAATTTATCTTGGTAACGTTTCCGGCGAGGCAAGTGATCTCCGACCAAGCGCATGGAGAAGAAGTGTCGTTCCATAGGTGGAGAGACGGTGGATCTTCGAGCTCGTGTTTCAGAGTAAGCAGGTTTGACTGTTGGTCAAACTGAGAATGACTGAAAACATATTAACTCACAAACTTTTACACAGCTGAATTATGGTTAACACAATTCAACGAAAATTCAGCTACAATCCAGCCAACTATAATCCAGCTGAATTACAATTCAGCTACAATCCAGCTGAATTACAAACTTTTAACACAACTGAATTACAATTCAGCTACAATCCAGCCAACTAGAATCCAGCTAACCACAATTCAACGAAAATTCAGCTAACAAACCTACAATTCAGCTAACCAAAATTGAAATGAAGGAGTTTGAACGGAGGCTAAGCTTCCGTAGCATACGAATCTCACAAACTTGTAAGACAAATGTACCCAATCTTCTTAGTTTCTTTGATTCTCACAAACTGGAAGATGGTGAACTAACGGCGTCGGAAAAGAGAAAGCTCTTTGAACCGCCGGCGAAGGAAAATCGGAGGCAAATGTCGTCGGAGAAGAAGTAGAAGAAGCGGAAAAAACGGTTTTTGAAGTGGAAGAAATGGTTTTCGAAGTAGAAGAACCCATTCGAGTAAACTTAATAGAACTGATTGAAATTTCTTCTGATTTTTGGGAATCAAAGAGAAGAGAAGGAGAAATCTAGAGAGAAAGAAGGTGGAGAATAGTTGTCTAATGCAGTTGAAGGTGGAAGCTGGTGAAATTTAATGGAAGAACGATGGTGATGTTGATGTTGATTTTCAGACAACCAATTTAATTGTATTGTGTCATAACTAGATTGAAATTTTTTAAAAAGTATAATTTGTGTTTGTAAAATGTCGTTACATGGTAACTATTTTTACCAGTTATACTAAAATATTAGTAAGATATGATTAAAGGTAAATATGTAATTTTTAAACATTGAAAGGGTAAAACTGTCATTAAAATCTGAAATTGAAATCAATTTTGTCAATTTGTGTTTCAAAGTGAAACAAAACTTAGAAGTGCTTTATTGTGGGATTGATTTTGGGAAAGTGCCCCATAGTGAAAATCACTCAAAATAGTAATAATCATTAGTGGATTTTAAAATTTATATATATTGAGGTTGAAAAAAAAGAAAAAAAATTTATATATATTGAGAAGATGAATAGTAAATAAATAAATAAAAATTGAGAAGAGAAAAGAAAAGACAAAGCATGTCAACTCAATATCTGCATAAGCTCTCTAAAATCATCTCCAATGTATTTCTCTATTTTTTCC
>OVAU01004070.1:0-10459 GCA_900406315.1 Biscutella laevigata subsp. laevigata | reverse complement strand
CATTTATCAAAAATAAAAATTGAAAATTAATACAGGCACACATCAAATTAATTCCAATAACTTATTTACCTATATTTTCTCAATTATTATTTTGAACTTTTTTACTACTTATCTTAATATAGTTACAAATTTTATTTAATTCGTTAAGAGTTTATATATTATTAAAAATCAACTAAATATATATTAATATTTTACCAAAATTAATATTGTCACCATAAAAAATTCAATATGTTTCTTTGAATTTTAAAACTATATAAGTACTATTACGATAAAAGAAACTATTGTAATATAAATTAATTAATTCCAAAAGTTTTGTTATCTATATTTTCTCAAATACAATTAAAATTTTAACTAATCATTTATTTATGTATAATTTATGAATTTTAATATTAAAAGTTATTTATTATTTCAGAATTTATAAATTTTCATTATTTAATCAAAACATTTGAAAATACATTGAAATCATAATCCATCAAATACAGTAAAATCCATAATATTTTAAGCTAATACATCAAAATCCAATTGAAATTTTCCACATTCCGATAAAATCAAAATACATTGATATACATCAAAATCTTAATCCAATAACACCCCCTAAGGTGATTTAGGTCAAAATCCGACTAATTTCAGGGACAATAAGTTCGTGAGTTCTTATCTATCAACTTGACTAAAATTTCTAACACTTAGGTGAGAATTGAATCGTGCATCATTCTTAGACTTAATGCTCCAAGTTTCGAGCAAAGATCCTAACCTTGAGATAGAGTATACGTCTTAAGATATAATTCATCGTCATTTTCACCCGGCCACCACCGTTTGATTTAAAAAATAAGTTTTATAATATTTTCTTTTCCAAAAATTCGAACCAAATTTTCATATACAATTAAACACAAGAAAACTATTAGGCCACAAAACCTTTCACAAAATCACTAATCACTGGCTTAAACACACACACAAAAAAAGAGACGAAAAATGTGATAATTCCTTGGGAGGTAACCTAAATCACACCAAAACTTCCTCTTTGAACAAAGCAGCATCTCCTTCTCCTTTTGAATATATCATCATTATATTTCTATATAAAACAGTGTATATATAGATGAATTTGTATTCTTTTTAAGCCTAACTCGTCGAAGGATCGAGCATCTAGTTGAGTAGTGGGACTAGTGGCCATGTGGGGAACCAAGATCTATATTCTACTATTTACTAGCTACTCTTTTGAACTATGTTAATGTTCCGATCCTTTTCTTTCATGATTCCTATTACTCTTGGTCTATTCTTGATCCAATATTGTTCATATATTCACCTGATGTTGTGTATGTACAACTCTCCAAAGCTTTATAGACTAATTAACATACATACCATCATTCTTTACCCTCTTTCATATGTGCAGTGCCAGTCATCATCAACGCACATGTCAAAAACCACTTCACAGATTTACTCATTCATCAACCATAATTACCATAAATAAGCAAGAGCAAGCTATTAATTACAGATTGATTTACAGTACTGGAAGCTTGCAATTTCCACGAATTAACCAATCGAAAAGAATCTGATGTTGACGGGAAAACAAAAGAAAATATGGGTCACTTTTAAAATTTCTTCTTTTCGTCAAGTCTAGTACATAAGGATTGTTTGTATCACTTAAGGAAAATATTGCACCCACTTGCAATATAAAGAAATGGACTACAAAAAGGTGATTAGAAAGCATCTCTAATCCAGCTTGCAGTGACTATCGATTGGAAACGTAATATCAGTCACTTTGGTTGAAACTCAGCTAATTATAAACCACAAGTATAATCCCTCTTATGGCAAGACAGCACCTTCGTCTCCCTCTTCTTACCAGACACTTAAACTAGCAAAAGAGAATCGTCTTTTTCTTTTCTCTTGTAATTTCTTGTACTCCATTCTATAAATTATAAAAGCGACTCTTCAGAGTCTCAACATTTGCAGTAATTGACTCAGCCTTCCATTTTATTACAGTTACAAATGGAGAACTCAGACAATGATTCAAAAGTTTTCTCTTGGTTTCAGAACAAGAACCAAAGCTTTAGCCATGTGTTTACTTCTGCTTGCTTTCCTCTTAGCTCTCACTCAGCTTTTTATGGTATAGGATTCTTCCACTCCTCTGTTTTTGTTTTTGTGGATTTTCTTCAATGCATGAGTTTCTTAAGATTTGTGTCATTTCGAATTTTGATCAGGATCTAGCTCAACGAGTAACACAACGACTAACACAATGGAAGAAGAAGAAGACGTTTGTGAGAGCTACAAGGTTCGTGAGGTAACCAAGAAACGGAAGCTAACTCGAGTCCAACTACGATTACTAGAGGAGAGTTTCGAAGAAGAGAAAAGACTCGAACCAGACAGGAAAGTCTGGCTAGCCGAGAAGCTAGGGCTGCAACCGAGCCAAGTCGCTGTCTGGTTCCAGAACAGGAAGGCTAGGTTCAAGACCAAACAGCTAGAACAAGACTGTGACTCTCTTAAAGCTAGCTATGCTAAACTCAAGACTGATATGGACATTCTCTTTCTACAAAACGAAACCCTCAAGAACAAGGTACATTAGTTGTTCAAGTAACAAACAAGTTTTCTAGAGACTCTTCCAATCATTTTTTGATAAAAACGTTCAAACAGGTGGCTTATCTGAAAGAGCAGCTGAAACCGCAAGAGAATCTTGAAACTCAGTCAATGGAGGTGGAGAAGCTTGGGGAAAAAGGCTCATTGAAAAGCGATTATACACAGAACAGTGAAGAAGAAGGCTTGGGGAACCAATACAGTTTCCCGGAGCTTGCAATTCTCGGATTTTATTATGACCCAAATTTGACTGCTTCAAATCTAAGGTTGTGAAAGTATAACTCTCTGTTCCCTGTCTCTCAAGATATATTCTTCTATATCGAATTCATATACTGGAGAGAAAAGGTTGAAATATTTTCATGGATTGTAGCCAAGATCTTATAGATAAAATATCAAGATCCTTTTAGGACATCGTTAAGTTATGTCAAATTACTATGAAGTTTCATAAAATGGACAAGACCATATATTCCAATGACGAGTGATTAATGAAAAGTTGTGCTTGTCAAATGATTCATCCAAAGAAAAAGACTGGCACTATTTTGATAGGATGCGATAATTATTACCTTATATTGTGAAACTGAAACAGACACAACTCTGTTTNAATAAAAGTTGTGGGGTAGGGTGTTGAATTTTATTAAACAAACCATTGTAGAGGATAGAAGTTGAATGAGTGTTGAATGATGATGTGGAAGAAAGAGAAAATGATGTGGAGTAAAAAAGAGGGTGTTGAAAGTTGAAACCATTGTACATAGTCTAGTCTGAGACAAGCCTTGAAAGTCAATTGTGCTGATCAGATGACTCGGATCTGAACAATAAGCCAAAATTTCTCACCATCAACATGTATATTTGTGACTATCTTATCTTCTCTGCTCGAATGTGGGCCTTGAGTTTAACTCAAGCCCAATGGGCTGTCTAGTTCCGCGGTTCGATGATAGATTCAACTTCTCCCGCAAAAGGAAAAAAAAATCATAAAACAATTTTGGAGGACATAGCGAGTGTGCGAATATGACCGGCAAGAGAGATAAACCCTACACAAACCGGTACACACCGTCGCGAATTTCCAAACGCCGGCGACCTTGGGCACCTCCGTCGACGGGATCCGATGAGATCATCGACAAGCCGACCACTAAACCTCCGCCGCCACCAGCGCTGGTCGTTATGGGACTTCCCGCCAACTGTTCAGTTCTGGAGCTGAAATCTCGATTCGAGATCTATGGTTCGATATCCCGAATCCGAATTGACAAGGACGGAATTGGATCTGTTTCGTACCGCACAACCGAGTCAGCAGAGGCCGCCATTGCCGGCAGTCACGAGCCTTCTTTCGGTATTTCTATCGATTCCAAAAAGGTACTCCCCATTTGACTCTATCCGCTTAGAATTTGTTTAAAGTTCCAGTGTAAATCAATTGAACGAGCTATGTAAAACTTGGGTACTTTTTGTTTGCAGTTGCAAGTGGTTTGGGCGACGGATCCATTGGTAAAGTGGAGGGAAGGTGTGACGGTGGGTAAAGGAAAGGATGAAACTTTGCCGTCTTTGTCGTCTTCCTCGAAGCTTCTACGACCTGAGAAGCCATTAAGAAAACATGGGAGAAGCAGTAGGCTAGCATCGGCCATTGTCAACCCTAGAAACAATGACGCCGATAGAAAGAGCGTCGGTGGAGGCGGCTTAAGTCCATCTCCGGGGACGAGAGGGGAATTTAAACAAAGAGGTATTGTAGCCTACGACGACATCCTTTAACCTGATTTTGTACAATATATAGTAAATTCTGTCCTTTTAAATACTCTTTAATCCTTTCACATCTTTTGGCAATTCTTTTCTATAAAAACATGTGTATGTTGTTATATGAATTTGGCAATTCTTTGTATATGTTTTTTTCTCTTTCTTTTCTCAGGTTTCACCTATTCTGTGGGTAAAGTTTTGTTTTTTTCTTCCCTAGAAATTTGATAAGCTCTACATTTAGGTGTGTGTTAAATCAAATTCTTGATTGAGTCGAGTTTTTATTAGTATAGATTATTAAAAAAAGAGATCGAAAATCTCTAGAAGATTAATGAGCCGCAAATAATGGAAAAAATCTAGTTGACCAGTACTTGAATGAATCCGTATAAAAGAGCAGACAGAAGAAGAACATGACCCGAGTTTCTGTCTCCATAAATTAAGTCAACTCGGGTGTTCGATTCCCAAAGCCCTAAAGCCTCAAACTTCTACCGCACACTAATAGACTAGGCTTGGGATTTGTCCGATCCTATTTGTAATCCGCACGAGATTTCAGATTTAATCAAGTTTAAGTAACCCAGTTCTGCACCCGAATCAGTCAGAGTCCGGCGATATATGGCTGAAGAAGAAGAGCTATGGAGCTGGGGCGCAGGTACGGACGCTCAGTTGGGGACGGCCAGACTCGAAGACGAGCATCTTCCGCAGCTTCTCTCCCTGACGTCACTTCCTTCTATATCGATGCTCGCCTGTGGTGGCGCTCACGTCATCGCCTTGACTTCTGGTAAACCCCAAATCGCCGGAAAAGGAATGTTTTATTTGACTGCTTATCATCCGCTCCAACATTTAGAATATACTTTTTGCAGGTGGTAAGGTCTTAACATGGGGAAGGGGGAATTCTGGTCAGTTAGGACATGGGGATAACCTCAGCACTTCTTTGCCAAAATCAGTATCATTCTTCGACGATTACACTATAACTCAAGCCGCAGCTGGATGGAGTCATTCTGGTTTTGTTTCAGGTAAATATAGTGGATTTCTGCAACTGCTTAGTACCCAGAGATTGATCTCCCTTGCGTGTCGTGTGTGAGTTCAGATTCCGGTTGCCTTTTTACATGCGGCAATGGCTCATTTGGTCAGCTTGGTCATGGCAGTAACATGTCAGTAAGCACTCCAACTAAAGTCTCTTACTTTGACAATAAGAGTGTAAAGATGGTAGCTTGTGGTATGCGCCACTCACTTGTCTTGTTCGCAGGTAACATTTGATACATCACCGGTTTGGTAACAAAAGTTTTAGACCATTTTTTTCTCCATGTGATTGATCTTTTGTCCTTCAGGGAATCAGGTGTGCGGATTCGGATCTGGAAAGCGTGGGCAGCTAGGTTTGTCGTCAGACAGAACAAAGTCCGTAAATGTTCCATGTGTTGTCTCAGGATTAGAAGATGCTGATGTTGTTCGTATATCAGCTAACGGAGATCATAGTGCAGCTATATCTGGTTAAGCATTTATGTTCAGCTTCATTGATTGTTCGAATCATGTGTAGTTTTTGTTAACTTATCTTCCGATGTGCCTTATCAGCCGATGGACAGTTGTTCAGTTGGGGAAGAGGATTCTGCGGCGGCCCTGATGTTCACACCCCTCGGCATTTGTCCTCATCTCTGTCTTTCAAAGAAGTTGCTTTAGGATGGAATCATGCTTTACTTCTAACGGGTAATTTCTGCGTGGATGCATTGGTTAATACCTTTCCAGAGCTCACTGAACTCATCAATCTCTCCATGGACTTGTTAAACAGACGATGGCAAAGTTTTCAAGCTTGGTAACACCCTTAATGAACAGTCCGAAAAGCAACAACTGCAAGTAGATTCCTGTGAAGCAATCTTGGAGAAAGTTCCAGGTTTTGACGGAGTTGATGTTATGCAAATTGCAGCAGGAGCGGAGCATTCTGCTGCCGTAACAGGTAAAAGAGGAGGGTGCAGTTTTGTTAACTTTAATCTTCCAACTTCGGAACTCGACATGAGACAAAAAACCTTTGAATATTTCTTGCAGAGAATGGTGAAGTTAAGACATGGGGGTGGGGTGAACATGGTCAGCTAGGTCTTGGAGATACTAATGATCAGACCAGTCCCCAACTAGTGAGCCTAGGAAGTACAGACCTGCGAACGAAAGAGTTTAAAGTATATTGCGGAAGTGGATTTACTTATGCAGCAAGGCGAATTGTACAATAGATGTATAAACATCTTTATGAGTAAAATTGTACAATGCAAGAAGTCATTTGTTTACATGATTTTTGTCAGAGGAACACAGTGGTCGTAACAGTACAATGATTGAAAATTTGAGATATACAGTTCTTTCTTTCTTGTTACCTCTACCGATTCCCTGTCTACCCTAGACGAAAGCGAAATTCCAAAAGAATCTAAAAGCCTACTGATTCAGCTCATGCTCCAGCGATGGTGAGATTAGTTTTGAGATGTTGTCTGCCTTTGAACTCGAGAAATGATGAGCAGATTGTTTTCATATCCATCGCAAGTAACAATGGGCCGAAGCGGGTCAACTTTCCACTTCCCGTCAACTATAAACTTTATCTGGTAAAAAAAATTCTGGCTCATGAGTCATGAATGAGGAAAATGTTACTTCAAGATACTGAGTTGATTGAATGATCAAACCTCATATCTTCCAGGATACAGCTTCAGCGACAGAAAGAAGACTCCGTTCTGTGCTCTCTTCATTTTCCTCTGCTTTCAATACCATACAATAAATTCAGCAGATGTCAAGCAGTTTGATTTCCCTAAGATGAATTAGTCTTTTTATCGATATGAACTGACCTGGGTAGACCAACCGTCGAATGAACCCGTCAGTAGAACTTCT
Source organism: Biscutella laevigata subsp. laevigata (assembly GCA_900406315.1). Taxonomy (NCBI): domain Eukaryota; kingdom Viridiplantae; phylum Streptophyta; class Magnoliopsida; order Brassicales; family Brassicaceae; genus Biscutella; species Biscutella laevigata. The sequence goes on along the minus strand of OVAU01004070.1, from coordinate 3,322 downwards.
GAGGCTGGATTAGGCCATACTATAGTCGCGGTCCGGAGTAACCGCAAAGCTCTACTAGCATGATCTATTCTTCTCTGCTTCTCCCGTACGATCCTCTGTGCGTCTCTATAAGAAAAGAGAAGTTAAGCAATGTGAGAGACAATAGCGTAAGCTTCCTCCTATCTATTTGCACATAAGCAATGAGAAAAGCATACACTATCGCCATAGCCATTTTTCCTTCAAGAATTGCCAACTTTGCCCGTGTAGACCGTAACTTATCCTTCGCATGTATGATATCATTCTCTTTGAATTCCCAATCATCATAGAGATTCTCCAAGTTCTCTGTAGTTATCCCACTATCCTAAATGAAATCATAAGTCAAATGGCAATCGATTATAGGATAAATACTAGTTTGATCGCAAGTTATGAGCGATTAATTAAAAAGAAAATTGTTTCTAGATGCCGTCTGGTCAAACAATTACCTTACTCGTCACAACTTCATCAGGATGAGATCTAAGGGAGTTGACAACAGAAGAAAGTTCTGACTGGAGATGCTGAAGACGGCTTTTGATATGAGTTGTATTTATATCTTCTGGGGAAGATGCAGTTATAACTTTTCCATTCATGCTATCACCAGAATCCTCATTTGTTTTATCCTTCTTCACACCATCCAAACTTGATGAAACTTCAGCAGCTGTATGATGCAATATGTATTAAAGCTTTAGATCGTTTTTTGAATGACGTGTTTGTACGGCAAAATGCAGAAGACAGAAGTCACTCCATACCTTCAAACTCATCCGTAAACCCAGCTCTCCTCATACTCCATGTTCTCCATGTTTCTGATGCAGACGGGTTGCTTAAGCCTTGGGTTTCTAAAACCAACTTGGCTTCTTCATACCTATTTTGTCCATATTCATTTGAACTTCTACTACGGTCCATTTCTTGAATTTCACTAGCTGTCTTTTAAAAAAGGTAGGCGACACCTCACATCGTAAAACAGTTTGCCATCAAGATTATCTATGTACAGTGACGAGAAGAATATACTATTACCATGGAAGGCCAAGGAACAGAACCATTTGGGGAGATATCATTCATGGCACCATTGCTTTCCCTTTTCTCCTTCAAGCTAATCCCTAGACTCGAATTCCTTTCTTTCTTCAATCTTGTCAAGATGCCTTCAATTCCGCTCTCATTCCCTGCATCGATTTCTCTGATAGAAGATAACATATGTTATAATATTCTATAGGAAACGTTTCGAGAGACCGGAAACGATAATAGGCATTTTAGCTTATAAGAACCGTAAAACTAGAAGCCTCACTCTCTTGAAGATGAAGGACTGACTGAAAGATCAAAAGCACCATGACTCAAGGTTTTATCAATCTCGCTTACTGTGACATCCTCGAGTTTCCCTTCTATTTCTTCCTCTTGTTCTTGTTCATCCAAATCCCATCCCATTGAAAGCCATCCACCTTGTTTTACGATTCTCTCCACAAGATCAAATCTTCCACAACGGATTAAATCATTCTTACTCGGAAACATTCCCGGTTTCTCCGAATTCTTCATGAACTCCAAAATCTCCGTTTCTAGATCCTTAGTCCCGTCACTATCCCAAGCCAAATCACGCTTATTGCACATTCTCTGAACCCGTAAGCTACAACCTTTCTTCCTCGGGTTGAGCTCAAGAAACCGTAGAACAGGTCCACAACCTTTTCTGGAAGCTAAAAGACTCAGTGATGACGCGAAACGTATGCAAGTATTGGGATTAAAGGTAGAGAAAGAAGAAAGAGGCAAAAGGGTATCGGAATCAATCAGAGAAATCAAAGATGAATTGGGAGCTAAGTTGAGAGAGACCATGGTTGGTGCATTTCGTCGAACACTTAGTGCGCCTTCTAACAAACGTCCCTCATCAAGAAGAAGAAGAGGAGATGCCAAGCAACGTACAAAAACGAACCTATGGGTAAACGTGAATCCCAGAATTTAGGCACAAGCTGCACACAACCAATTTCTCTGTATTTCAACAAGAGAAATCATTCTCATTAGAAGAAGTAGAGGATAATAAATAAGTTTATGTGACAACACAGAACCGACGCATTTTTTTTCTTAACCGAACATTAAAGTTGGATGCTTTATTCCGAAGTTAATCGAATTCCAAAGATTCATGAGACCAATGGTAAAAAACGAGGGGATCTAGAGAAAAGAAAAATACTAAAAAAAATAGAGGAAGCCAAGAGTGGGCTGGATTGTCGGTAGGTGAAAACCAAAGATTAGGTATTTAATATTTTTATTTAATATTTTAGTTATTCGGTTAGAGATATTTTAGGTAATATTATGAGCAATCGAATCTGAGTTCGGGATCGCGCAATGCACCAACAATTGAAAGCGGATTTGGTTGAGAATATTTGGCTCAAGTTCGGCATAAATCAAGATTAGAATTAAACGGTTAAATGTAAACTTAATATATTTTGCTAGCTATAATTTTTTAAATTATATTTTATTAAAATAGCTAGCAAAATATAATTTTAATTTAATTTTTTAAATTATATTTTAATTTTATTAAAATAACTATAATTTTTTAAATGTAAACTTAATATATTTTGCTAGCTATTTTAAAAAAATTATATTTTATTAAAGTTTAAAAAATTTTATTATAAAAATACTCAAGTTTTTTTATTAAGACTGTTGAACTGAAATAAAAGACAAAAAAAAGAAAAAAAAAGAAAAATAGGCTAGCAACGGTTCTTCAAAGTCCTTCGTGAATGATCGTTCTTCACTAAAGAACCCTCTCTCAATTTTTTTAATATATTTGAAGACGAAGGAACGCGCAAGAATCATGAGATTTTTCTTTCAACATGCATAATCCTGCTTCTTTTTTATAAAAGTATATGTGTACTTTCACAAGATTTCGAAATTCATAATGGTTTATAGTAAGGATAGGTGTTCTGATACACATTCGAGTTCGGCTCGATCTTTTGGATTTTTGAAATTTTAGGTTCATTTTTAGAGGATTCATTTATATAATTTATTTTTCCTTTTGGATTTAGTTTCAGATGCACCAGATTGAGTTTCCAGGTTTATATATCCAAAAAATATATTAATATTTAAAAAATTAATATCAAATATTAAAGAACTAGATTTTTGACCCGCGTCATACGCGGGATTGAATATTATAAAATTTAATTATAAATTTATAAAATAACAATATGAAATTGTGTATATATATAAATATTTATTATTTGTAATATGTGTTATATTAAAACAGAATAAACCTTGCACAAAAAGTCATATTGGACTATTTCATTTTACGATTAGGAAAATATTTGTTAGGATAATATTATTTCTATAT